>VUQG01045995.1:0-15683 GCA_015106755.1 Etia nguti
ACGTGTTTTGTTAGTCTCCGCGGTGTGCACTACGGCCAATCCATGTTTTGGATTTTGTCTGCTTACCTGTTGTCCTGTATCCTTAGCCGGATCCATCACCCGCTTGCCTGTCAGCTGCTCGTGAAGACGTGTTTCCGGGATCACTACAGAGATCAATCTCATCTTTACCTTCGCATCCCGGAGATTCTCGCCCGAGCCTGTACTGCCAGTGTGACAAGTGAGCTCTCCAACTCTCCCTATGTTTATTGGCGCTTTTTACCGATTGTTTGGTATCTTCTCCTAAAATTTCATTTTGCTTTTTCTCATAGATCCACCCCGCGTGCGCCAATTACCCCTTTCCCTCCGAGTGCGTGTCAGCCCCCTTCCCTGGTTTCCCTCTGTTTATTTATCATTGTACACAATCTCCCACCCTGTGTAAATAATCCAGACACTGTAAATAAAGAGCACTTTTTGCATTCCCTGCGCTTCTGTGTGTTCTGCCATAGAGTCCGTTCGTTCAGCCTAACAGAAAGGTCTCTGTGTGAGGTCTCTGTACTACATATTACTACTACTGCATATTCTACTGAAACACGTCTACAACTAGAAGTTGTGGGGGGGGGGACCTTCAGTCTGCACTTGTGCAGTTTCTGGCTGTATTTCTCTCTCAGTGCACTGAGACCGTCAGAGAGAGCAGGGTCGAGACACTTTGTGAGGCAGTTTAAGGCATTGTTCATTGTTGACTCTGTTGGAAAGCCTGTAAGTTTTGTCCAGTGTTAATTAATTACCCAGGATTACCTCTTGTAGTGTTTTAATGTTTAAAAACTGTGTGTGTGTGTGTGTGTGTGTGTGTGTCTGCAGTGACAGCATCAGCCATACACGTCTCTGCCATAAAGGGCTCGGTGTCTTTCATATTAGAACAGATACTGTTACCCAGTAGCACTTTTATTTTTTCGGTACTTCTAAAATAATAAACTGAAATTCGTGTTATTTGTATCATAAAATTAAGGAGTCGTCAACAACTGCACATAACAAATGTTAGGGGAATATTTCTGTTTCATGTGTCTGAAAGGAAAAAAATTAAAAATGTAAAAAAATTCTAATTAGATATTTAAATACCCAATAATATCAGTAATAATCGTGTTCTAGTGAGTACTCTGTCATCTAATCGGACACTCAGTCAGTACTACAATAATCTCTCCACTTTCAGTAAAATCTGTTAAAGTTTGTCCAGAACCAAGCAGCAGATCTTTGAAACTGTCTGGTTAGTAACACATGAGCAGTTACTGTGACTGGTTTCTGGTATTTTCCAATAAAACCAGCGTGAACTCATACTGGAATGATTCAGCACAGTCTCCGGTATTTTCCTGCGGCTGCTGGCTGGTTTGTACGTCTGCACGGAACCAGAAATGTCAGATTTAAAATATATTTTCATTTTAATTTGGAGAAACTAGTCAAAGTCACCACATTCCCGCTTCAGCGCTTCCTTTGTCAACGGCTCCTCCGCGCTCTCCGCCCCGGGCTGGACTCACTCTGTGGCGGCTAAGCTAACAGCGTCTGCCCGGCCCGGAGAAGGACCAGCGCACAGCTGGTCCTTCTCCCAGGCCTGCTGCCCCACGTACCTGCAGAGTCTGCAGTCCAGCTCAGGGCCCTGTGCTGTCGGTGGAGCTGCTCCTCGTACTGCAGGACGGTTTTCTCAAACTCCCCGAAGATTTCCTCCGCCGCGGCGCTCAGACGCTCCTTCACGAACAGCCTCAGATGCTGAAGAGCGGACATGGTGGTCTTTTCCCAGCAGCCCGACCGAGCCTCGGCGATACGAAACACCGTCACCCTCCAGCTCCCAGCTTCCGACTTTCACACAGCTGTGGCGTTAACGCTACTTTCAGTCCACTTCCGCCGGAAGCTGCTTTTCCTCTCAAAAATAAAACATGTTCTATTGACGCTTAATGCATTCACTGGTGAAGAAATACAAATTTAAACTATAAACATTTATAACAATGTCTTTATGAAAGTGCCTTTGTCTTCCTCTTCTGGCTGCTTCCTCTCCGGGTTTTCACAGCACTGGATCCTCGCTCCTTCTCACCCTATCCTTGGCATCCTCCTCTGAAGTCCTCCTCCTTTCCTCCTGCCCGTCAGCTCCATCTCCGGGATCCTTTGGTCCCTCCAAACCATCTCAGCCTTGCCTCTCTAACTTCATCTCCAAACCGCTCCACCTGAGCTGTCCCTCTGATATACTCATTTCTGACCCCAGGTATTTAACTCATCCACCTTTACTGCCTCCGCTCCTCGGATCTTTAAAATAACACAATGTTTCTCAAGGATCAGGATAAAAACCAGTCACTCAAGAGACAAGGACCCCAATATCTGCCAATATTCCAGTCCTAAATCAAAATAAAGTTGTATTCACCTTAGTGAGGGCTCATTATTGCTTATTAAAGTCCCCAGAGGCTCTTTGGGATTTTAAGATATGTTATTAATTTGGGAAAAAAGGGACACAATTATTTTTTTTATCAAGTGAACGGATCACTTCTGTCTTGTGAAATCAGGAAACTTAAAAATAAATAAATAAATAAAACAACAAAAAAGTGCTTGAAAATGTTTCCTCCATAGTGACTTTGATGAGCACAGGCCTACAGTATGTGGTGGAGGCACTGAAGCTTAAAAGGAGAGCTGATAAAATACTACCTGGTTAGAGGAAATGTTTTATTTTACTGAGTGGCAGAAGAAAGCAGCAGTCACACATCCTGTGGATGGTTTGTGAAGTAGTGTTTGGCCTGTGGACCAAACCACTGAGAACTACATGAGGGGAGTTTGTTTCTGAACTAAAAACGTATTTTTCCCATCTATAATTAAACCAACAGCTTTCACTGCATGCACAGTGATGCACTGAGGAGGACGCCTTCTTATCCCCCTTTAATTTCCACTATTTAATGACAGTTGCATTATTACGTGCACATTCTAGATTACAGATGTTCTATAAAAGCCTTCAAATGTGGAGCTTTTGGAACTAAACAACTTTAATTTATTCAGATCTAGAAATACTTTCACTCTTTGTACATTTTCCCTCCTGTTAGTGTCTCCTCAGCATTGGACTGGAGATATTAATGATGTCACTGATTTTTCAACACTTTCCAAATTCATCCAGAGGTGTGATTGGATCGTTTCATTGGCTGATTCTGGCCATGTGTTTAACACCCCTGACAGTGAACAGTCTTTGAGTGACTGAAAGAAATGTTAAAGGTGTTCTCATCATAATCATAAAAGTTTAATAAAAAAAGAAAACATGACCTTTGACATCTGAAGCTCTAAAACATTTTTTCCAGCTCTACTTTTACTTTTCTCTGCAAACTGTTTTATGTTGACTGGACGACAGAGAAAAATGATTTCTGTACCATAAACAAACTTTTTTTTTTAAACAGACAAACAGAAAAATCTGTGAGTGACGACAAAATACGGAAACATGTGAAGGAAGTGATTTTATTGTCGGGGTTGGAAATTTATCACGCATGCAAACAGCGATGTCGAAGCCGTGTATCATCAATATTTTATTAGCAAACCAGAGAGAAGTTAACAAAAGAAATCATTACTGCAGGAACTGAACAATCTGTGTTTCTGTACAGATCCAAATATACTACAATATATACTATTATACAGGTGGATTACAATTCATGTCATTAGTACAGCAGTCACAAAGAAAAACTTCAAGTCTGTTACAGCAGTGTCGTCTGATCTGAGCAAACTCTCCTCCCTCCTGATTCGTGCGGCCGACCCGCTTCCTCTGTGACTGATGATGATGATGATGATGATTCGGCTAATACAGGCATGCTATGCTAACATTCCCTGTTTTCCTCAAAGTGCTAAGCCTTACATTTGTTCATCTCAACGCCCAAAACAAAAGGTCTGTGATTCTGAAACAGACTTTTTTTTTTTTGCCAAACCAGAAAACAAAAAGGCCAAAAAGGTGAAAATATAAAGACTCGAATTCAAATTAAAAACAGTTGAGATAAAAGAGATGCAGGTTAAAGCAAAAGAACCTAAGTTTAAAACATTTCATGCACAGTTTAAGGCCTGATGATTCATTACAAAAGCAACACGGAGAGGTGGAGAAACATCTGTGTTGGCAAAAAAGCATGAGTGGAAACTGCCTTCCATGTTTGTGATGGGGCAGAGATCGGTGCCACTCGCAGGTGTCATGTTGTTTTACATTTCACACAGATTTAACAAACGCAAAACAACGAGATTTAGAGTTCAGAGCCATTTCCTTTGTTAATGCTAAGCTAACCAGCCGCTCAGGCGGGACAGTGATATCAATCTGAACAGTTCAGCAAAAACACACAGTGTGCCTCTAGAATACAACAAAAAACATCTGCACATTTCTACAAAAATCGAATCAGAGGACTGTGAGCATAAATAAATGTTTCTGTAAAAATCAGATCGATGTTTGAGACTCTGGTTTGATGAATCATGAAAAGAAGCTGCTGTTTTTCTCAAAAAGTCCCCCAAAAATCAACATGCAAATCAAAAGTCTCGACACGCAAGCACGTACACAAACACACACACCAAAATACTGAAGTGAACTTTTCCTGTTAGAAAACACAGTATTTAAAAGAAAGGAGCCAAACACTGGCTCTGTGCTGCTGATGCAACAGTTTAGAGTTCAGACTGAACGTGGACTTCATGTCAAACAGTGAAGATGAACCTGGTGAAAACTGTGACATCAGAGAGGATTTTAGGCGGCAGCGCCTCTGAATAAAAGTCATAACTTTTAAACAAATCTCCAGCCAATCACATCATGTTTTTACAAATAATTCAGCACTACTGCTAACCAAGAAAAGAGCGTTAATACAATCTAAACTTTGGGACTTTTTTTTTTTTGCCAACTTTAATTAAATATGTGGTAAAAATGCCGGACAGGATCGTGCAGTCTCAGAATAAAGCAGCTCTGTGGATGTGTTAACCTTCAGAGAAAGACTGAACCTCTGATGAAGATCAAAGCCTATGAAAATACCTCGAGTGTGTGGCAGATGTTTGTTCATATCCAAGAGCCCAGAGATGATCTTGAACTTCTGGTTATAGTGCCGAGCTGCACAAACTTAGTCACAGCTAACCTTGTTAGTTAGCTCTGTTAGTTAGCTGTGTGAGTGACTAGGTTTGTTACTATAATGATGCCAGCAAAACAAACAACAACAAAAAAACAAAACCCACCTCTGAACATCAACCACTGAAGAAACACATACACGCGAAGCCTCCCTTATAAAGCCCGTCCATATGTGACAGTGGCAGCATTTGCATTAATGTGCTGCATTAATGTGCTGCATTAATGTGCTCCTCTGGCTTCAGTCTGCCTGCCAGATGCTGAAGAGTGAGCTCTAACATCTGGATCTGTTTCACTGTTTCATGCTGAAAGAAGGAAAAGTTTCCTCTGCAGCAGGAAGAGCAGACACCGACTGAAAGTAAAAAACAGAAGTCTGGAGGCCAACTTAAAGTTGTTAAACCCTTTCTTCAGTGTGTGGATGACGTCACTAAACGAGTTCCTCATTAACTAAAACTAAGATCTACATGTATAGTTGACAATAGCTGCTAGTGATTCACAACTAAGACGTCCATTTTCAGTAAAAGCAAGTGCTGTGTGAACAATGAAAACATTTAAAAATGTCCAAAATCATCTTCATCAGGAACCTGTGACCCTGCTTCTGTGAGCTTATTCAACATTAAATCCAAGCAGCAGCTGCATAAAGAGCTTTATGCAATAATGCTTTCATTTAGTGGTTTTCAAACTGTGAGGAGCACTGGGCCTCATTAATGGAGTCACTGCAGGTGGAGCGTGGAGGTCCAGGGGAAGTACAGAATGAAAATAAGCTCAATGAGATTATGCTTTAATAGAAATCCAGCTTTATTCTTTTTGACACTAAATGATAAAAATTGACTTCTGAAGTGGACGTGGCAAGAAAATAAGGAAAAGGTCAGCGATGATGATACTTTTGGATATCTAGTGTTGGGCTGAACGTCTCTGAGGATTTGTCTTCAAACACACTTACTTTCAGGTAATTCTGACAAAAACAGCAGCTTCTGTGATTCATATACAACGAGCAGACATGTGGACAGCAGTGTGAAATAAACATGAAAAATGAGAAGAGTCACATGCTGCGACTCTAACCTGCCTGATGTTCCAGACGTAGCAGATAAAATCCATAAAAGCTGATTTGACGCTTCTAAAGATGCTTTTTCTTCCTGCAGCATTACAGGAATATAGGAGCGGTTAAAGCTTTGGGGAAATAAAAATAATAAACTCTTGCTCTTTAATCTGACGTTGCCACACTGAGGGAGGATTAAACTAAATCTCTCTGTTCTGGTTTGTGATTCGGTCTTACAGATGAGAGATGCACTTATTTACTGCATGAACATAAAAACCAGCTGCTGATTGGTTCGCTGACGGTCACTTTGTGCCCCCATCGATACTCCTCGATTTGTACGAGTGAATTCTTTCTCATTCAGAGAGTGACATAGAGCTGAAAGACTGTAATATATGATTCCCAAAAAGCTGTAATAATTTTTTTTAAAAACAATTACATTTTACTTTTTAAATGATTTCCACAATCTGTGCATCTCTATGAGATGCCTTCACTGACAGCAGGGCCACCTGGTGGTGAGTCTGGAAGGTTCAGTTGAAATTTGTAGGTAGTGTTTAGATCTGGAAGTTCAGCTAAGATGTTTGCATAGGACAGAAGCACAGAGGCCCACTGAGGACTTTCTCCAACCAAAAATTAGATCAATCCCGAGAATTTAAACTCCAGTGAAAACTTGAACCTGGTTTTTCTTTGGCTGTGTTCTGCTTTTGAAAAGAGAAAAAAAATGAAGCGAGAACCAAACCTTGAAGTAACAGAAAGTTAGGAAGGAGCAGAAGGTTCATCTTCAGAGCAAAGAAGAAGAAGAAGAAGAAAGCCTCCTGAGGCCACACCAAAGCACCACTGAGACATGTATTCTTCCTGAATGGAGCTTTAGGTTTTTAACTTTGATATTTGGGCCTTTAATGAAGTAACCTGATCAGCTGATGAACACACATTTTACTATTGGGATGTGAAGATTAAGTTGTTCACAAATTTATTTTCAGTGTTTATCCACAAAGAGGAGCCGTTCGCTTTAACCTGCACCACCTTTGCAGCTCATCAAGTTCATTTCGGATTTTCTAAAAATCCTAGAAGCTAAACGCTTTTTGATTTCGCTGACATCGACTCCCATAATACTTTAACCGTGCTCTTGTGGCTAAGACTCATGGGAAAGGTAGTTGTTGAGCATAAGATAACAGTCCAGTGCAGAGCTATTTTACAGCGTTTTCAGATGAACCGAGGAGAAGCATCGACCTCCAGGAAGTTAATAACTGCTGCACATTCAACATGGCGCCACCTGCAGGCAACAAATACAATTTCTCTTTGTTGCACTGCGCTCAAGTTCATATTCGCGCTCACATCTCAAGGCATTTCATCTTTGGCTTGTAAAGCACCAGATATTTGCTTCATGAAATTTATGTCCCTCTAAGCCTCACACAAAAGTTTTTTCCAGGTACTGATTTTAAGAGTTTTAATAACAAACACAAAATAGTGGACATCCAGAGCAGAGTGGATTGTAACATTTATGTTCAAACACGTCGCGTCGAGGGGGTCTTGGGAATTTTACAGTTAAAAATCGTAAGTGCTTGTTGTTGACTAAATGTGCATCTCCAACACATCTTTGGCATTTTATTGCTACATTTACACAGATTCTCACGAATCTGCACCAGTGTTTGGAGATTAGATGAAACTTCTATTAAGGGGTTAAAAATTTAAAATATTTAACCTGGGATACATAAGGTGAAAAAAAATACAGCTGGAACAAATATGTGCTAAACAAAGTAGTTCTTGTTTTTAACATGTAACACTTTTTGTCAAACCCTCGTTTACACATGAGGTGTTCATTGGCGGTGAAGTGGGATACACAGGAACCCAAACTAAGATCTCTTAAGAAGCCCAACCAACCAGAAACATCCAGGGCTTAAAAATAATGAAACTAATGAAGCTCGAGGCTAGTTCCAAACTGAGTACGCCTTTGCAGACTCCCAAGTTAAAATATTAAAAACGTGATGAACTGTAAACAAGGTTAATTGTATGTAACTTATCCATTTGGACACTGATAAGGCTTAAAGTTTGCATTATTGGGGGCGTGGCCCCTGACAGGTGGGTGGTGACACAGGCAGGTGTAGCTGTCAGCTGTTAGGCTTTACCTCAGCTAATCAGAGTCACTGAACTGGACCTCTTGACTGTGTTTGTGCTGTTGGAGCATTTTGGGGAATTTTCAATGATGTTTAAAACTGTGCCGAGCTGCCCAAACCATCAGCTGAGAGACAGTTCCAGTATTTTATTCGTCTGTTGATTAGCAGTAATTACCAGACATCTGTGCCTGTGTGCAGCTTATGGATGCAGCTTTCTTCTCAAGCTAGCTACTGTTAGGTGGTAACTGAGCAATTCAACTTCTCATTTAAATATGGTTATGTCATGCTCAAAAAAGTCGTAACAAGAGCACAAATACAATAAGGCCATCTCTTCCATACAATTAACCTAAAAAAGCAAATGAAATGTCAAGTAAAAAACAAACAAAACAAAACAAAACTGAAAGTGCAAACCACCGAACAACTTCTACTAACAAACCTGCTTATGTGGACTTTGTAGGTCTCTCACAGTTCAATACAGCTACAGCCATCAAGGCACAGATATCAACAGACGCCTTCATTACTGATGTTGAGGCGCAGGTGGCATCACACAAAACTGCAATATGTCACACGTGGAGATGAGAGCGGGCTGTAAATTTTTTAGATACAACAAATAGAAACTGCAGTTAGTTCTCTGCCTGGAGGTTGTGACGGGCTTCATTCTGATTTTTCTAGAATATAAACCATTAAACTGGTGACGGTGTAGGGGCAAAAAGGTAAAATAAAAATAAAATGTCATCAAGGAGGATTCAGACAATCAAGCAAACAAAGATCAGAGTTCTCCCTGCAGATCTCAGACAGACAAACGGATGGTGGAAAGCAGATTCTGAAGGCGTTGATGTGTAAGGAGGCCGGTGCACTTTTCAGAGCGTGCACTTTGACGGAAGCATGTTTGCAGGACGTGACACTGGCGGCAGCCAGCAACTCTCCTTCCTGGCGGCAGATTAAGACTTCTTCTTCTATCTACAGGAATGCGTCTCACCGGATTTTCCTCCTCGGAGATCCATACGTGTTCACATCGAGAGGATTAGACGTCTGCAGGTGGGAACCACAGGCCTAACGATAGAATCCCGTCACCTTACGGACGACTCTGCGATATACTGTCAGACAGTTGTTCACGATACATCATCAACTGAAGAGAAAAACTTATTCTGGATCAATGTGGGGATCACATTGTTGTATTTATTAATTAACTAATGTGTTAAATTTTCATAGAGTGGTGCTGACAGATGAGCTAAAGTGGATACAGTGTACACACACACACGGCAACGGCTTCTGCAACAGATCTGTGAAATGGGTGAATCGATGACATATCGCAGACAGCGTGTCACAATATATCGCTTCATCGACGGCTGTCCCACCTGGAGTTTGCAGCGGCGAGGACGGTCGACCCGCTCTTAGTCATGCAGTAAAGACAACGCAACACGATGAAGACCAAAGCTTGAGGATCCGACCTGAGGTGTTATGACCCACAGATGCCGGTCAGGCGGGTGCGGGGGTGGGGCGGTGCTGGGGCTCAGGCGTGATCAGGAGTGATCCATGGGTTCGGTGGCGTTGCTCTGCCCGGCATCCTGGCTGTCCATCTCCTCCGGTTCCTCCGCCTTCTCGTCAGGTTTGCTGGCTGCCGTCGTCCCCGCTGCAGCTGACGGTTTGTGGTCGGCTGTAGACGCCGACTGGTCCTCAACCGCCTGGCTCCCGGACGTCGGCTCCTGGGCGGCCCTACCCCCGGAGGTGGAGGCGGTGCTCTGCTGCTCTTTCAGGTGCCGCTCCATGGAGGCCTGGATGGAGGAGACCATCTCCTGCAGCTTCCTTCGCTGCTGCTCCATCAGGCTGGGGTCGAGTCCACGGCCGTCCTTCATGGTCACGAAGCCCGGAGCCATGCGGACCAGCTCCCTGGTGGTGTCCTCGGGGATGTCCGAGAGGTCTGGGGGTCCTCGGGACACGCTGGCACTCAGGTCCACACCGCTGCTGTGCTGTCGTGTGATAGGGCGGTGTTCTGGTGGTGAGGAGCCTCCGGCACTGCCCAGAGAGTGGCCTTTTCCCTGAAAGGCTGTGACGCTCTGCAGCTGCTCCTTTTTACGAACAACACCGCCGCTGCCCAGCCGCAGCACGCCATGGGAGGGACTGCCCTCTCTGCTGCCCCTACTGGATGCCTCAGAGCGTAGCTGCACTAGGGCCTCCTTCACCAGCTCCTCCACATCAGGCCCAACAGGGAAGTGACCGGCAGCGTCCACGCAGAGCTCTAAACGCTCCTCTGCTGCGTTATAAACAAAGGTTTTCCCTGTGAGGTGTGGCAGCGTGCAGTGCTTCCCATCCATCAGGCCTGAAAGAGAGAGAGAGAGAGAGAGAGAGAGAGACATCATTCCCAGCTTTACTGGAGTAGTTTGACATGATTCACAGTCTAAAATAATCCTTATTAATCTCATCCTGGGCCTTGGTCTGAAACAAGCCTTCAGCTCTGCCAACTCTGATTGGCTGCCCCTAACAAGAAAAGGTTTTAATCAGTAGGCAAGAAACTTCTGTTCTCACAGTCAGACACAACTTACATCTGAACAGCAATTTGTGGGAGACTTCTCAAATACTACAGATGGCCAGTGTCCTGCTCCTTTCCCCCAAAGAACCAATCAAGAGGACACAGGAAACATGTGTATAGCCAAAGTTCACAAACATTCCAGCAGCTGTAATGTTGTGAAACGGTGTGCAAGTGCAGCAGGAGTAGAGCACACAGCATGTGAGGGTTGACAAACATTAGAAGTATTGTTTTAGATTTAACTTGTAATTTTGTTTTTCTTTAAGTTTTCCTATTATGAAACTTAGCTCATGCTTTTAGTTACGGGCTCTGAAAGACTTGCAAAGATTCCAATGACCATATTAGCGAGATCCCCTTTTAGCGCTGTCACACAGATCCAAGAGTAGAAAAACAATTAGTGTTTGCAGAAGGAGCTTTTGGCTCACAATGAGTTTGTGGCTGACTTGACCATCCACCATTGTAACAATACATCTATGACAGGAAACAAATAAAAGCACAATAGGTCAACTTTAATAACACAGCTGTTCTCGCTCCCTCAGGTGGGATGTACCAAATATAGTGACAAAGGCTCTAGGGTTTGCTTTCATTTATGCTCCGGTTAGCTCCTGAGCATCAGATAGAAACACAGCAACAGTCTGACAATCTGATAACAGGAAATAAGAAGTGGTCATAAAGGATCCTTTGTTATTAGTTTTTGGGTTTGCAATACCTTACAATAAAGAATATGAAAGATATAAACAAACTGATCCTTTAATCGCACCAATCTGCTTTCAGAGATGTCTGAAGAGTCATGTGCATGTGACGAAAATCAATATATTTAAATCTCATGAAAACAAATTTTAATCTAAATTTAAATGTAATCAAACCTAATCTGACTGTAAAATCTGACATATATTCTATTCCTCTGCGCTGCAGAGCACCAGAGCTCAGCACACATCAGTGAGCCACTCCATGTTCCTTTATTTACCAAAAATCTGGGCACTATCATCTAATCAAAATCATCTCCACATGTTTACAACAGACCCCGTTTTCTTCTCTGGGAGGGAGTTCCTGTAAGGCGCGTGCTGGAAACCCGGAATATGGCCCAAAATGTGGACCACTGGGAGAGCGCATTAATCATGAGGTGTGGGAGGAAACTTTGAGCGGCGCACATTTCATTTCCTGCAGCCTGGTGAATTTCATTCACTGAATTTTTCTGCTTCAGTTTACGGTGCAACGAGGCTCTCAGGTGTCACCTGATCAGCCACATGTGTTTCTGCTACATTTCTGCACATGTTCAAAATCTGTCTAACAATTAGTTAGCAAAGAAGCTGTTAAAAAAAAAGTAGCTCACATATGATAATCTCTGGTTCACTTGTGATGACAGTGGATCAGACACACAAATGCACAGGTATAAATCCAAACTGCAGCGCCTGCTCTGGGACACAGAGCCTACAGGGATTGAAAGCAGGACTCAGATCAGTCTCAGTGTAAGTGCACGCTGCACGAGTGAAGCAAACTTACCCATGTCTTTCTTAACGATGTTGTAGAAGACGCCGCCCTGCTGGAATAAGTGTGGCAGCTTCTTTGCATACGACCAAACATCCTCACCTGGAACAAAGACAAACATTTTAAAAAGGATTCAACAAATGAGACGAGGTTCTAAACGCAACACGAGGTCAAAATGTGTCTGTGTGAGGAAGACGCTACAGAGGACACGTAGGACCACAGAAGTCCTCAGTGTCACTGTTAAGTGCAGAGGCCACAGCTTTGGCAGGAACGTGAGCAGCACAAAAATAAACACAGAGACAGAAACCGCAAATTTGAATGTAAGACACAAAAGTGGAAATACAGTTCATACTTCTTTGACCTCTCCATTGTTTAGCTTACAGTGAAGCCGCTGATATGTAAAAAAATATATTTAAAAACCTACGAAATGTTTCTTGATAAAGGTGTGACGTCACATTTATTCCACATGATAAATATGAAGCTACAAGCAGCAGCTATCGTCAGTCATTTATAGATACAAAACCTCTGTGGTTCCACTATGTTTGGTTTTACACTTGGTGAAGCTCACACCAGACACAACTTTACAACAACTACAGCTTTAACGCTGATGGTACCTGAATAAAGCCAGGCTCGTTTTAACCTTGCACTGCTACTGATGCTGCTGTTACTTTGTAGGAATATTTACATGTTTATATTCTACATTATAACTACATTTACTAATAAATGTCATTGTCCTTTAGCTGCTTCATATTCAGTTTAACCAGCTTGGACAGAAAATATCAAACCACTTTCACTCCCCTGTTTTGATTAAAGGTATCTACCTACCTACCTCATCTGAGACAAAGGCCCTTTTTTTATTACAATAAAAGTCATCTAAGCCTATTATTAAATGTCTAGTCTGTTACTGACCATTGTCTCCATTAATTCCTAAATCTAATCTAGTGGAATGTGTCTGTGGGTTTTTCTGCTGAGAAAACCTAAAATGGTCAATTAATGATTCGATCAGTTTCAGGCAAAGTTATTATAGTGAACCAAGAATAAATTGGCTGAAGTAAAAATAAAAACTAGACTTCGCAATAAAGCTAACTGTAAACAATATTTTTAAATTTATTTTTAAAACACAACCAGCCCGAAGAACATTTGTTACATCTGTTTAATGAGTCTGGGACATGAACGTCTATCAAGTGTGTTAACTTTTACAATTTTGCACCCGACAAAGCCTCCAAATATATAAGAACAAAACTAAAACTAACCACCAAAATTCATGAAAACTAAACTGAAACTCATCATTTCTGAACAATAAAAATTGAAAGTGAAACGAGCAAACTCACTTCTGTGGGACTAAACTAAAAAGAAAGCTTAAGCTTAAAATGAAATAAAATCTGGTTTAAGGTTCATTTTTAGTTGGTCTACAAAACACACCACTGTCAATAAATAAAGGTGATAAAAACATGTTCAGGTGTTTATTTAGCTTCAAATATGCTGTCAGTAAAACAGGGACACTGCGCTCCCCGATGCACTGAGCCTATTTTAAAGTGTGTGACGGTGCATTTCCTTTTGTTTGTGTGTTTACATGTACAGCATGTCGCACATATTCAGCTACAGGTCTGTTACACTCAGTGATGAGCACACACATTCAGCTGTGTGAACTCTGAGCTCTGGGTTGGAGACACTGTCTGGTGAGCGGATGCTTTGTTTTATCCTGGCCGGGGCCGGGCGGGGGGATTATTGAACACGAGCTCGGAGCTGACAGGAAGTGCAGCGTCAGGCCTGCGGAGCGCTCAGAGCGCAGCCGAAACCTTCCTGAATATCGACAGACGCTCTGTGTGTGTCACACGGCGTGATCTGTTTATCCTAACGCAGTTGTGACCTTTGACCCGATTGGCAGGTAAGACGGGGAGGGAGAGAGATGCCCGAGTCAGCAGATTCTCACACTCACACACACAAAAACAAGTCTTTTGTTTGCTCATGGCAGCTGATCAGAAACCTGGGAGCTCAATCAGCTGCTGAGAGCAAACCTGCCTGCACCAGCCAATCAGAAACCAGCAGACATGTGCGCTGCACACCTGGAGCTGTTCGTTATATTCTCTCACACACACACACACACACACACACACACACACTTCAGCTCACTGCGCAGTCTTAAGCAAGCACCAGCTTCAGTGCAAGAAGACAATAAATTAAACACCATGATGATCCATCATCATCACATCACATTCAATAATATGAGTATAGACTGAAAACCAAGACATCCCCATGCTGGAGAAACTGGAACAGGAGACTTTAGATGTTTACTGTACAAATCATGATCATCCTGATTGATTATTAATCAATAAAATAAACTGCTGTATGATTTTAACATGACAGTACTCTCTATAAACACACCGTCAGCTCCAGCACAGTGAGATCAGATCGTTAATGATTTTGTTTTGTATCGTCAGGAGTTCAACCTTTAAAGAAACATCAAATATATAGATGCTGATTTTAAAGAAAACACAAACAAGAGGTCAAATTAATGAAGGGGCAGAGAGCAGAATGAGTTCAATCATTATCTTTGAATGATTAATGATCAAAAGATGAACTTTCAAGCTAACTGAAGCACCAGCACTTCTGTCACGTTTGAGGAAATGTTATTTTTTCCATACCAGGGTTTTCTCTGAATATACTAAAAAAAATATGGCACCACTCAAAGCTGCCCTTCTACGAAGTCACGGATTAACTCTGTACAGTAACAAGTAACAGCCAACCCTAGAGAAAGCCGAATGACTGATTCAAGTTATTATAACTGAAATACAGGTTTTCCTATGCAAGCATTGGAAAAAGAGGAATTTTTTCTCTTTTTATGTTGTCCTTCAGCTTCATTGTAGATAATAATGTTTCTAAAATCAAACTAAGAAGTCAATTACTAAAATAAGAAAGTAGCAGCAGTCACCTGGCTCGGCTAAACCTGACGAGCGGTGCATCGTTTGCACAGCGAGTTTCAGTTTCTTTCTTCAGGACAAAGGATTTTAGCTCCTCAAGTCCAGAACAACACAGGATAAAAATAGTTTTCTCCTGGCAGCCTTCAATCAGACCAGCAAGCTTTTATATCTTAGATCACATGTGACAAAGCCTGAGGATTAAATCTGGCCCTTTGCAAAATTTAATCCAGCACGGATTTCACTTAATAAGGCAAGTTGATTTCAAGAGAGACCCACTATCTGCTGAAAACGGAGACAATCACTGATTTCAAAGAACGTAATTAGTGTCTCGGCTGTGATATTCGAATCCACACACCAGCAAAGAATGGAGGATTCAGAGCATCTCTGAACTGAAAAGAAGCTCCAGCTACAGCACGATAACTTTCCTCTAGTGACATCTCAAAGTGACACAGCTTGTTTTTATGTGCAGCCAGTTTCATTTCAGAAGGCCGTACGGTACAGGTAAGCTGTGCGATCAAAGATCTTT
>VUQG01045999.1:8541-25322 GCA_015106755.1 Etia nguti
GCGGGGTGGTTTTTTTTTTTTTTTTTTTTTTTAACATTTATTTTAGTGGATAACTTGGACGACTTCGAGCTGCTGCTCTCTCTTTTTTTAAGTCCGTCTTTTTAATTGGCTTCTCATTAACTACCCTCAGTGTGGAGGTAATTAAAAGGAGTGACCAGTCAGGCTGGGGACGGAGGGAGGAGGGCACCATATGGTGTGTGTTTATGTGTGTGTGCGTGTGTGTGCGTGACGGAGACAGACGTTTCAGTTTTGCTCGTCAGGGCTTAATTGTGTAATTGAAACCCTTGTGAGTTGGTGGTTTGGTGATAAATCACAGCACTGCTGCAATATTCTGATCACATGTGCACTTTACGCTCCCTGATATCAGTGGTTAGGAGGTGATCGCTGGTTTAAAAGCTTCATTTAGTGTCTGTTCAGCGTTTTTGTTTTTGGAGGGAAAGCTTCAGATCACCTGGGTGTCAGGTTTGTGGAGCCAGAGTACTTTTAATGAAGTTGCAGGCCTCCCAACTGCAGCTCTGCCCCTGCTCTCCACTTTAGCTGTCAGTTTAAATCAGTGGCAGGGAAATTATTTGGAAAAGCTTATCCTGTCATTCCAGCTTGGAAAAAAATCACTTAAATGATGGGAAGTGTTTACAGTCTTTCTGCTAAACAGTGGATCAAAATCCGAATTATGTTCATTGCCAAATTTGTCTTGTTGCCATAGTGGGGAAAAAAAATACTGGTACAGAATTGGAGTATGTGGTATTTACAGTATCTAGAATATGTACATCTATATAAATACTCACAATATGAATGCACACCTACAGATGTTAGGATACAAATGAGAAATTAAGACATATTTAAAGGTTATGATACTTTAACTAGTGCTGGAAGCTCATTGGTTAATTGATTACTTGCTGGACAACTTTGACAGTCAATTTCAAAATAAAAGCTCCCAAAAATTGATCCCTTTCAGAGGATTTGCTCATTTAATTTAAAATTCAGCTTCCAAGGAAAACAAAAGGGACCGTGCAAAGATATCCGATTGCTCGGTTCTCATAATTTCTTGATGTTTTTGTGCTCGAAAGCTGTGTTGTTTCAGTTTCGAGGGAGAGCAGACTTTCCTTGCTGCTAATTAAAACAAACGGGAGCCACTCTGCAAGCCAACACAGGAGCCTGGACTGCTAATGAAAGAATTTACAGGGAAAAGAGAAGCCAGGGCTGATTTCACCAATCTCATAAAAAGCTGTGGGAGAACACAATGAGCCCCGGTCAGCTGTGAACAGGAAAAAAAAACACTGGCCCTCATCCAGCCGTTTCACACACGGCATCCTTCCTAACTCCGGCCCTCCTGCTCCATCCTCGCATCAGACTGAAACAGAAGGCACCAGCAGAGGACAAACAAGTCATATTCATGACTTTTAGGAGAAGTCTCCCAACTCGATTTAAAATCCTTATTTTTGCTTTTAAAACGAAGAACAAAGAAGATTCATTTTCTTTTATTTGGCTTTTATGCCTCCCCCTCTTGTCTCTGACTGCAACTGACAGCTTAAATACCCACAATTTCTGATATGTGGCATGTGTAAACCACGAGGTCTGTGATGATTTAAACCGAAACAAGCCGTTAAGGAAGCAAGTTTCTGTTTTACACCCAAAGAAGCTCAGCCCGGAAATGAAATACACCCATACGTTGTCCCAAACACACACCAGAAACCAGCTTTTTAGAAAATATCTAAAAAAAAAAAAAAAACAATAACAGAGCTCTGGGATGTTAGATTTAGAAAATGTAGTAAGGAATGGATGGCAAGTTCAATACAACTGACTGAAAACTGGAAGGTTATCCAGCAGGCAGCTTTGATAATCAGTGCTGAAGGAGGTTGTTGAAGGATATGTTCACTTTATTTCCCCATTAACAAAAAAATGAAGCCAAAAAAAAAACTGCACTTCCTCTAGTGGCCACTTGAGGCTGCTTCCAAAACAATGAGTCAATCCCCATAGACTCCCATTGTAACGTTACAGCATTTAAAACCACATTTACAGCCTGATCTGGGCCTTTTCTGGATAACTCCCATCATCATAACAACTCGGACTGCTGTGATTTTCTTTTGGGGTTTTTTTTTTTATTATAATTCATCTATTTGGTTACCATAGTTACAGGCCTGGTCGGTTTGATTGACAGGTTCCCAGGTTCCACTGTGTTTGTGCGGTCGGGGCTTTTCTGAGAACTTCTAATGGTGCGGACCTTTCAGGAAGGTGTTTTCAGCTAGCTTTTCCTTGTCGTTGCTCTCTTCAAAGTGTTGTTCATTGATCTGATTGGTTCAGTTTAGCCCTCAGTAGACAGAGGTTCATCCAATCACCTACAAAGTATCTCATATGCGCCAGCTTCCACGGAGCACTTCCCAGATGGCTCCGTGTAACAAACAATTTGGCACATCAGGTCACCAGAAGTCGGCCTGCATAAAACATGTTGGGTTTGTGCACATGTGGCAGCATCTGTAATTTTTTTTTTTGTGTGTGTGTTCTCTGCTCCTTGTTTGGGGAGCAACGTTTAAGATGTGGTTAAGCCCCTTCAGCGTCAATTAAGACTGAAGCTGATCGAGAGGAACGAGACGATAACTGTGCTGGCAACAAAAGGCGCAGATGGCCACTCCAGACGTAGTCGATGCTTAATGGACACTGGAGAAGTCTCTCCACACGGTGGCGTCCATCTCAAGGCGCTTACCTGGGAAGTTATTTTTGAAGTGATGGTTGAATTTATTCATTTCAATCTCTTTGGTTACCAAGACCTAAAAGAAAACGCCATACATGGCATCACTGGTTAAATCTCATTTAAAAACCATGGAACAGATGTGCTGATTTTACCCCAGAATAAGAGTTTCATGCTTCTAACACTCTGTTTGCTGTTAAGATTCTTCCATGTGTTTTAATTCATGATTCTCTGAGGTTTATTATATCCATCTTATGTGTCTCAGAGAAGTGACTTGTGCTGCAACGGTGGTTCGACTTGTTTCATTGTTTTTTGATCATAGACGTAGACCGTGACGTCACAGTTCGCCAGTTTGTGAGGTCCTTTTGTAAAACCGTACATGACGAGTGAGGAAACTAATGGCACTTACCGGCTAACAACTAGTGACTGACAAGTCCTTAGCCTTGCATAATCCTCCTTTCTGACTCTAATAATGACCGTAAATGACAAAGTTACCTCCATGTTTTATTCAAGATGACCTGAAAGAAGCAGTCGAGCCCATAAAATCATCAGGAAAGTGTTTACGGAGAAGCTCGTGGAGAAAGTGATGCATTTGATAAAAGAAGGGAGCAGATAGCGCTATTCTTTGTCTGTTTGCCTTTATTATCATTTTCTTCTTCGTAACATTATGATCAATAATAATAATGTTTGGTGGTGGTTATTTGTAATGATGATTTTGGGGGGGGGGGGGTTGTTGGCAGTAGGAGTGGCAGTAGTAATGGTGTTGTTATTATTGGTGGTTGTGGTATCAGTAGTGGGGGTATGAATTAAAAAAAAAATAGAACTGTAGTGGTGGTATTAATGGTGCTAATTAATAATGGTGGTAGTAGTAGTGCTATTATTGTAATTATTGATGCTATTGGGGTTGTTAATAGTAGTAACAGTGGTATAAAAGTATGTTTTAATCTACATTGCTTTTCAATGATGTCACTTTTTGGACTGAATAAAGACTCACATAGTACACCTTTGCACATGCAGCGCACACACTAGTTTTGTGCAAGTAAACCTGAAGTCGCAACTAGAGGCACCGCCCCCTGCTGCATTTAATTTTAAATGCTAATGCTAACGTAGCATTAGTTGGCTACTGTACAACCATCATCTTGTTTTGTCATTAAGGATCATGTAATTGTACTAGCACAGGTACAGAGTGCTAAATTGTTTTTTTAGAGGCAGTCTCAAGTGACCACTCGAGGAACTGCAGGAGGAGGCTGTTTGGACTTTTTGGTTGTCTACATTGGTTGTATTTGATCTGAATATATCAAAGCCCTAAATTGTGATTAAGGCTGGCTTTTACCCTTTAAAGTTTAAAATGTATGTATTATAGAAGCTTTGCAAGGTGTGTGTGTGTCTTGGACTCGTGTGCTGGAAAGCTGTTGAGCAGAGACACCATGTGCAGTCTGGCTCTGACAGTAATCAGTCAATGAATAATGAACGCACGCACACACACAAAGATACCAAACAGCTGTCAATGGCAGGTTTGTGTGTGTGTTAACTCTATCAGTTGAGTGCAGCTGCATGCCTGCCTGTAGCAATTATGTTCTCGCTAAATAAGAGCCAGTGCTGAGAGGAGTGTGTGTGTGTGTGTGTGGATCGGCACATATCATTAGGCGATTAACTTACTCAAAGGATAGCCGCATGATTGTGTGTGTGTGTGCGGACACACATGCAGTTTGAACTGTGTGTAATATAAACCAGCTGAGGGACAACATGAGCCTTTAGGAGTCTCTCTGCACACACACGTTGCATTTTACTCGCCCTTTTTATCTCTACCCACACAACTCGGCAACTTTTTCTTGCTGCTCACACTCGTGGTGTGTGTGTGTGTGTGTGTGTGTGTGTGTGGGGGCACACACACACACACACACGTACACGTAGCCTTATAAACACTCACTAACCCCATAGGTACCCACAGGCCTTCTCCTTGCAGGCTTTTTCATGGTTAATTTGCTGCTCAATAGGTCAAGAGGGAAAAGCAGGCATCAGGCTAACAGAATCAGACACAGACACACACACACACAGTCATGCCTCGCCTCATGGTGCGTTCCCCAGACAGATGTGACTTTAGTGATTTACCGTGCCTGTTGGGTCAACAATGCCTTTGTTGTTGCGGTCTGAAGCGGCCGCGTGTTTGTCGGGAAACGCTTTTAATTGACCGTTTAGGATGTTTGTGATCCTTTCCTCATTTGTCACATGTGTTACTCGTGTCCCCAGTAATCCATTTCTTATTCTGAGAAGAAATGTTTTTAGATATCTGGAATTTCTACAGTCTTTTACTTTTAGAAACTCATCACAAAGGAAGGCTAAAAGAGTGGCTGTTTGTCTCTCAGTGTTCAAAGTCATATAAGACATTTGTGAATGAAAACCAAAGGTGAAGGCATAAGACGAGATTTATGGAAATACGCTAAAGTTACTTTTATATGTGGGGTGTATCACAAAGCTGTAGTTTGTTTACTCTGGTCCAGATCAGTTAATCTGATTTGATCTGTGTCAAAGCAAGCTACAGGTAAAAGCTACAAGCAAACTCAAAACGACCCATAATGCATCATTACAAACTATGTGAGAATGTTCATTCTCATTGGCCAGATGTGTCTGGGGCATGTGCAACAGAAGTAAATACAAGAAGAAGGTGTTGGAGACTATTGGAGAACCGGGAGAATTTACCTTCCATTCATGGCTAGTTGCTAACTCGTGCTACACATCTATGGGACACATCCCAGAATGCAAAGTGTTTAGCTTAAACTTGCAAGGTAGACCTTTTTAGTTGTGTCTGATTGAAGTCAGATTAAATTCACAAATTCAATAAACGAACCGTACTGAGTTCATTTGGAACTGCATCGAGGTCTTTGTGCCAGAGTGTGATTACTGTGTTCACATCCGCACAAACGAGCCGGACCAAGGAGGAAGACGACCCAGAGTTCGATTTAAACTGACTAAACACCGCAGGTGTGAAAGGTCTGTCCGCAGGTTCTGCCTGGGTTCTACATCCCAAACCATTTCTTCAAGACAGAAGTTAGCTGTGCTATTATTAGTTCAGGAAGGGAATTTCCCCATTCTTTTTCTCTATTCAGAAAATCTTTACAATAAGGTTTTGCAGAAACGTGACCACTGCCCACATGATGTTTAATGTGTAACTGTGACAATCATGATGATAAAGTAGGATTGTTAGCGGTCGTGAGGGCTCCTTTGATCCCAGTAGCATCACGTGAGTAAGGCCCTAGTCATGCAGGCCTGCAGACTGGTCCACATATTCCACAAACCAGTATTCCCCAACCGATTGCTTTAGTTGGTGGCATATTGCTGCAGTTGTTATATGAATGGAAATGACGCACTACAGATACTCTCCGAGCTGCGAAAAAGTGCAACAGCAGAAGTAGAGAAGGCTGACCTTAACACTAAAAGTTGCACCTTTTGAAACATGTTGACTGCAGTGCTGAGCACACAGCTTTTACTCTGAAGGTGAACATTCTCCATTTCTAAATCCCTATGGATCCATCCATTCTCTTCTGCCTATCCTTATCAGGGATGCGGAGGGCCTGTAGCCTGTCTCGGCTGCCATAGGGCGAGAGGCGGGGTACACCCCAGACAGGTCGTCAATCTGGCACAGGGCTATGGAAGATATGAATGGGATATTTACTCCCGAAGCCTCACTGTCAAGATCTGCCCACTCTGTTACTGCATACATGATGTCAACAGCCCTTCGAGCCTTGCACTAAAATTTCTAGTGACGCGAGTAACCCAGCAGCCAAATGCAAACAAAGAGGAGCTCCTGCGTCAAAAAAGGCAAAAATATTAAGCAAATATTTTGCTTTAATAACTTGCCATTATTCCTGCCGTAATGACGCATTGCTTTTACACAAGAGCGAAGGACGGATGTGAGCGATAAGGGCTAAAAATGAACTGATCGACACCTGCGTGCTGCTCTCTATCACACAAAGAGACAGCCAAGGAGTGGGCCTCTTAAAAGCAGCAGCATTGGATAAAGAGCAACTCTGGCTCTAAATGTCACACTGATGTGCCGCGTGTGGGTAGGTTTAACGTATTATACATATTCTCCGAGGTTGCATTGCTAATGTGCTGTGGTTATTTTCAGAAAGCAGTTTTCATAGTTTTGTGTGTCTAGTGTGTGAAGTTGAGGAGTCATGTTTTTGCTTGTTGTGTAAGGGGCTTGGAAAGAAAAGTATCTGGACTTCCTTAAGTTTCTTGAAGGCGTTTCACCTATCATCCGAGAAGCTTCTTCAGTACTAAGAGACTACGATGACCTGGATGACTGAGAACCTTCAGACTTTTTGCTTGTTATCTAAACACTGGTAATACGTGCTTCATGCATCTTCATAGGATAAATGGAAAAATTAATAATTTAAAATGTAAATTTAATGTTTTCTGGCAAATAAAGAGCTTCTTCATGAACATCTTTTCATAAGTTTTTATCTTTTACCGTGAATCATCTCGGGCGTGTCTTACACCGAGGTCTTATCATTATTGATATCTGCCCTGTATGATGTAACTGGCTATCGGAGCCTCTGCTCGGCTAACGATCTTATCTCTTCCTCCTAGTGTCCCAGTTTGATGACATTACATAACACCACCTCTTCTCTCTCCCTTCTTTCCCCCCCTGCAGGCTCTGGGTTTTCCCTGTGATGACCTCACTGCTGTTCCCTGGCAACGCCCACGCTGCAATGAAGGACCTCTCCTCCTCCTCCTCCTCTTCCACCTCTCCTCTCAACTCCCTCCTCCACTACCCGTCCTCCAAAACCTCCGTGGCGCCCTTTTCCCCATCCACCGGCCCCGCGTCCTCTCGTGGATCGGCCCTGTCCTCGACGCCTCTCTCCAAGCCGCAGCCCTTCTGTCTGCAAACGGGGCCTCACCTCATCGCCAGCATGCAGCTGCAGAAGCTCAACTCACACTACCAGAACCTCGCCAGCGCCTCTGGCGGACACTCTGGGCCTGGCGGGCCTCAAAGAGGCTTTGGAGCCCCACAGCTGGGAGCGGGTAACCAGCTCCTGGCGCCATCTGGAGGCCTCGGAGGAGGCGGGATGGGTGTCGGGATTGGCATGGCCAACCAAGGTTCCGGCGCCGGTGGGATTATCGACTTTGACCCCGTGGACGAGGAGGTCCTCATGTCTCTGGTGGTGGAGCTAGGTTTGGACCGGGCCAACGAGCTGCCCGAGCTCTGGCTGGGACAGAATGAGTTCGACTTCATGTCGGACGTGCCGGCTGGATGCTGACCTACAAGGGTGGGGGGAAACACACGGATAAAGTGGAATTGATTGACAACAAGAGAGAGAGAGGGGACTTCTCTCCATGTTTGGTTTTTCTTTCCTCCCTTTGTTGGCTGATAAAACGAGGGAGAGACGCTGAGCGATGGAGAAAAGCGATTAGAGGCTCGCTCTCCGTTTGTTTTGCTTTCATACCCTCCTGCGGGTAGACAAAAGAAAAGACAAGCTTGCTTTTGATTTTCTTGTTTCTGTAAAGGAATCAGTGCTGCTTTTCTTCACTGAGATGAAACCAGTGGTGCTCCCACTCTGATCTCTACTTCCCTTTCATGTAAAAGAGCAGAAACATCAGCAGAGTATGAGCAGAAACGAGGAGTCTAAGACTCGCTCCTGCTCCTATCCTATTTCCTCCATCGCTCCATCATTCGGTCTTAATGAAAACAAGTTGACTGACACGAGAAGGGCTGACAAAGACATCCGAGCCACCCTCTTTAGAGAGGAGTAAGGTACACCCGTTGGACTCGATCCCCACTCTTTTCTTAGTGCCACCCTGAATTGATCAAGTGGACGATTAAGGAAAATGAAAATGAGAGGCACGACTTTGTGGGAGAATTGCAAAGGATGGCAAACACTACGCTTCCTGTTTTCTTAATAGACAATATTAAGCTCTGGTCTCGTGGTATAAGGACTCCTGTCTATTGGCTTCACAAAGGAAATGATTGTCTTAGACTTGGTTATCTCTGTGCACTTCTTTCTTTTCTTGTTTGAATTTTGTTCAAACAGCCATAGTCATACAACACGTTATTTAAGACCGTGGCTGATCCCCATCAGGAGACAAGCAGACAAGGAGCACTTCTGTAGCAAGCCTAAAGTCACCTCAGCGAGTTAGATCCAGAAATGTGGAATGGGTGTGTGTTTTGTTGTATGGCCTGAAGGTTGATAAGGAAGGGTGGGATAGCTAGTGGCAGGGATCCTGTGCTACACGGAGCAGCAAACAAAGTCAAATTCCTATTTTTCCTGCTCTCCCGCTTTAAAACGGTCCGTTTATGTCACGACCGTTGTCGCTGCACTTCCGTGTTTCTGATGAGGAAGTGTGATTAGGCCTGGAGGCTGGCCCGATGTGGACCATCGGCATGAAGCAGGGATGAGACCAAGCTAAGCTGCACATTTGATCTGTCCATGTTACAGAACCATCTCCTCTGTCACTGTCTCATTGAGGTCTTTTGTTCATCTCTTACTGCAAGTGAAGAATTAAACAAAGCTTTGTTTTATGGTTGAAATTCATGCATGAATCCCTCATGACCTCTTGACCTCTCTGATGCTCTTAGCTGTGACCTGAAAATGAACTGTACTGTTCACCCCTGAAACAGTCCTGAAAGTGTTGGATTACGCTGTAAACTACCACCAACTTAGCATCTCAAATCCATGTCTATGCCATGTGATACAGTTGAAAGCTCTGAGGGAATTATTTTAAATGTGCAACAGGTTTTTTTTTTTTTTTTTTTCTCTTCCCAGTTACATGAAAAGTTTTACAACATAAATCTAACATGTGAATATATGAGAATCATGTATGCCTATCATGTGATATTATAACATCTGAAAAACATTATCACATGTAAAGGAGGGTGAGGGTTTGTGACATGGAGGATAGTATTGAGGTTTGAAACATTTCTGAGAAGCCAAAACCCACTATTTTGTTTTTGAGTCTGAGAATGTGTTTATACGCCTTAATGTTCAAAAAATAAATAAATTTTCTCAGCTCGTACTTCGCTGCGCCGCCTCTTTTGTTGTTCTGTCTGAAATGAACTCCCGTCTCTTTAAAGCCTTTAAAGCCCACCTACCAAATGGCCAGGTCAACTCTGATTGGCCAGGTTGCTCAGCCAAACCAGATATTAAACGTGGGCGGATCGATTCAAATACAAATATTATCAATACCAAGCGCTGGTATTGGTATTGATTAGATACTAGCTACTTTATTTTTATCCAAGTTCAGTATGTAGCCCAATGAATGGTTTAAATAATTTTTGGGGAAATGGAAAAAAATATATCTCAAACGCGCTCTATGAAACATGTCTGAACCTTTTTGCATTGCCTATTTTATTCATAGCTTATAGCACATAAGAGGTTGGCACAAAGTGCTTTAGAGACGGGCACATTTGCATTCTAGGTTTTTAAAACAAACCAAAAAAACCCAGTTTCAAAATGCATAAAAAGCTGAAAGGTTTGTTTTTGTAAAAAATCACAGTGATTAAAATGATGAGAATTTAACAAATAAATCATGACACATTGCTGCACGTAAGCTGGGTTTATAGGTTAATGCTATCAGTATTGGTATCAGCAACACTCGCCCTGTATTTACTTGGTATCGGATCGATACCAAAATTCATTGCTTTGGTTGCTAGCAGGTTGCTGAGGTTTCCTGTTTGTGTGCAAATGCACACAAACTACCAGGGGTAGTACAAATTGTAAATATGTAATTCAAACCAGGAATGGAGAAGCTTTGCCTCCAAAGTAAAAGTTGTACTCAGAGTTGTAGCCAACGTGTTACAAAAGTTTTACAACAGCTCATGTCACAGTATTTCCAGTTTCAGTACAGTGGGACAGAGTAGACAAATTTATCATCATTCAAACTTTGGACATCTGCAGCAATATCCTAGCAGCCAACCAGTTGGGGAACACACAGCAACACATGGGTCAATTGGGAAAATTGATGGTCACTGGCCTGTGTCTGGGACTTCAGCAGTCTTTTCCCCAGCAATTGGTTGTTGCCAGATGGTCATGGACCGGTGTCTGGGGCACTATGATTGGGGCCTTATTCTCTTGATCCTACATGATAATCATGACTGTCACATGACCAAAATGGAAGTTAATGTCACATGGTTAGCAGTCACATCTCTGCAAAACCTAAGTGTCTTTAACTCTGTGAGGTCTAAGTAATCCTTGGCAGATGACGCTAACCCCACTATATGGGCCAAAATACCAGGCCACCTACATTTAACACCTACAGGAGCAGCTTAGCCATGGAGCTCTGCAGTCACTGACAACAGAGCACTGGCGACATTTACACAATCCTGGCCTGCCACGTCATGGCTGAGTTGCTGTGGTTCTGAAATGCCTCCATTTTGATCCCACCACAGATGATGGTGGAATATCTAGGAAGGAGGAAATTTCACAAACAGTCTTGTTGCAGCGGTGGCATCCAATTACAGTATCCCACTCGAATTCTGTGAGTTCATGGGGGTGGCTGTAGCTCAGGCGGTAGAGCAGGTCATCTACTGATTGGAAGGTTGGTGGTTCGATTCCTGCCTTCCCCAAATATCCTGGGGCAAGATACTAACCCCAAATTGCTCTCCGATGCATCCATCGGAGTATGAATGTGTGTGAATGTAGATTAGTTTGCACTTGTATTTGGAAGTGCTTGTATGAGTGGGTGTGAATCCACAAGTTGTGTAAAGTGCTTTGAGTGCTCAGAAGAGTAGAAAAGCGCTATATAAGAACCAGTCCATTTACCATAGGAAAGATCCATTCTTAAAGATAAAAGCTAGGTGCCTGATTTCCTGCACCTGCGGCAATGGGACTAAAAATACCTACATTAAGAGATTTTGCCCGATACTTTTGTCCATGTACTGTATATATAATTTTTGTTCTTTTTAAAAGTTGTTGGATAAAATTTCAAACTGTTTTCCATTTTTTCCAGAAAAAGTTCTTTTTTATGATTGGTGTTCGGAGCTAGGGCTGGGTTTCAGAGGGCTGTTAGCGGTCTTATGGCCCTGATGTGCATCACAGGTGATACATTCACACGAACATGTTTGTGCAAATGCAAAGATAACCCACAGAAACATGTTTTCAGTTTACCTAAACATGCTTCAGGTTGCAGAGCTGTGATTGTGGTTGAACTGTCACAACTGACTTGCCTTTAATATTGATATGCTGTACATACATCACTAAACTATAGGACCTTTGTGATCTGACAGATGTGGTTGCCGGGTTAGTTCACAAATGGTCACATGCTTTTGACTCAAAGGGCTTCAAGCTGACACCTGACCCTCCTCACCCATCCCTCACCCACCTATAGGGGCTTTGCTGTGTAGTGTCAGGATGGAGGCTCTGACCTACAGTATATCTTTTGTGGTAAGTTGAGAAGGGAGGAACAAAGGCCTTTCACCCTCGACCCGGTGTGTCTGTCATCTGAGCATTGTGGGTTTCCTCCTGGACCACACAAAACAACACACCTGCCTGCCTGTGTTTGCATCCTTGCAGGCATAGAAAAGCTTGGAAATAAAGCCACCACACACACAGAAGCGCAGGGATGGTATTACAACAAAGGTAAGGCGAGTAGCAGGCATGAAGCAGGTGCTTGTTCAGTTATACAGGCCGCACAGGGTTTTAGAGTTCAAAAACAAGCTGCAAGTTTGGAAATCTGCCCACATAAAAGCTGCTGCTGGAGGAAAAAGAAACATGCGGATCCTTGTTGATTTATTTAGTTATCAACAGCTGAGCTTACACACACACACACACACACACACACACACACACACACACACACTTATCTGGTCCTTCCGCCCTTTCCCGCACAAGCACACTGCACATTGCCACTTTTTCGATGTGAATAAGGCTCTCGGTTTCAGTCAATGAGCCCTGACTTTCTTTAATGAAACACGAGCGCCGGCCATTAATGAGAACCTGTTGAAGGACTAATTTGACGGAGGCCTTATTCCCTCTTCGAAAAAGGGATTTTCTGGGTATTTCCTTCTTAACAATCACTTCACTGACGCGGCGAGAGAAATAAAGATGCTACTCATCGCCTCCAAATCCAGCAGACAGACGCACTGATTCTCCTCTTCCTCTGTCTCCTCGTCTAAGTGGGTCAGAATAACATTCTTCAGATCGAAGACAGTCCAGGGTTTGTTCCATCTGCCTCACACTGTCCGTGTGTGTGTGTGTGTGTGTGTGTGTGTGCGCGTGTCTGTGTGTGTGTTGTTTTGCAGTCCGGTTTAATCCCAGCTGAGAGGATGGGTTTTTGTTTTTTTTTGCTGTGTGAACACGATCCCCTCTCTCCTCCCTTGAGAAGTTCATGATTTAGATGCTTGATTTGTACAGAGCCTATCATTTCCTCTTTTTCTTGATCCCTAACTACTGCAAATTATCCTTTTGAACTAAAATATTCTTCACAAAACTCACAAAACAATTTGAAATTCTCTCTAAAGTGGAATATGTGTTCAAATGAGTTCTCAGTCAGCCTCCTTGCGGCTTTTAAGCAATTAAGCGCTTGTTTCCATGAGTGTTTTTCAAACTGTCGGGAGTAGAGCCACTGCAGGAGAAACGTGGAGTTTTGGGAGAAAAACATAAAGTCAAGCTGTGGTTCACTAATAAGATTTCGTGGGGAAGATAAATAAGTTTGCTGATGCTATCACGCTGCCCTTTACTTCATTAAAATTCATTTTGTGATAAAGGGCTGATAGAAAATTACAGGGCAGGCCTGGAAAAGTTTAAGAAAAGTTGTGGTTGTGGTGACCTTTTGTGTGCATATTCCAAAAAAACTCAACACAATCATGTCTAGTTTTGCAGCATCACAGAAGTGGACTGCTGTCAAACTTTCCAAATGCTGATCTTAGCATATTTAATTTAATAAAAGTGAGGTTCCACTGAAACTAATGTAAAAACTTAAACGTCTCCCTGACTGTAACGTTGCAGTCCAGTGCTTCCATCTGCTGGTCTGTGATGGTAAGTGCATACACTGACATTTTAAATAACAAAGGAAAAAATACTAAACCTGTCTCAGACTTTTTCATTTCCATTTTCTGCAGACTAAAATTCAAACTACCTGATTTTTTTCATCATTTTTCTACTACTTTAAATGTAAAAAGAAAAAATGAAGGACTTTATTACATTCTCCATCTGCATTAAGCAGTACTGTATCCTTTAGACAGCTCCTCCAAACACACGTGTCCTTTCTTTATACCTTCAGAGTGTTTAATCTTACAGAAATCTATACTAAACTTAAAAATGAGTGCTTCTACTACTTCCCCAGATGTCTGGTTACCGTGTAAGATCTGAACTCGATGGATCCCCTGCTCCTTCTGGCTGCAGGCCACGTTGCAGATGTCTCTAAATCCTCTAATTGACATGTATGTTTGAGATCCTGTTGGAAACACCTGTCCTGAAAAATGCACCTGTGCATAAAAAGAAAGATCATAAGAAATGAAAGTGGGTCACTAGAATAAATATGACAATATGCACATGGGAGTGTTTGCATTGGTTGTGAATGGAGTCCAGGTTTGTCTTTGGGATCAGTTCCTCCAAAGGGAGATGGCATATCTGCATCAGTTGGAAGTATTTGGCAAAGGAAGACACTGAGCCAGGAGGAGTTTTATCTCAGTGAGTGTAAACAGGACTGCAAGCTGCCTGCAAACCTGGGATTTCCTGACCAGGGCGGTCTGAACCACCCAGAGATGGAGATTTTAAAGATGGTCCTGTTATTACTCTGTGGGAGAAATCAGTGCACAGACCTTGACCTGTTGGTCACGGTGGGCGTCTTCACATTTTGATTAATCTAAACTTAATGTAGAGCTGGGGGCTTGAAGACTTCAGAGAAGGTGGTGACAGGTTTAAGTTAGGGTGTTTAAAAGCTTCTAAAATGTAGTTTTTTGGAAGAGTTGACAAACCATTAAACCGTTACTGTTATAATTTTTTCTGGTTTCCTGAATTATTGAAATCATTATTTGTGAAATTCTGCAAAAACTGTTTATAAAGCAATAAAAATCTGCTCCATTTTTCTGAATGAACCAGATAACTCAGACGAGCCTCTGCTGACTTGATGTCTATGAGCAATAATGATTCCTGTGCTTAGTTTCATACAGTTTTCTTTTAGGTTTTATAAACTGGAGATACCAACATCATTATCATTATCAGTCTGGTCAGTTTTGTTTTTATAACACATTTCACCACACGTAAACTCAAAAAAGCTCCGTAAAAGTGCACATATACCTAGCACATTATAAAAAACTAAACAACAAAATAACCATACAAATAATATAAATACACAATACCGGAGTGACCAGACAGACAATTTGAGCACCAACAATATAAACACAGACATGAGTTCATGCTAGAGTCCAAGGAGCAACGGAATGAGCAGTAGGGGTAGTTTATGTCCAGAGGTGCAGTGGTCAATGCAGATATTTCAGTGCAAATTACTTTGTGCAAAGTTGAGTATGGTGATAGCTTTAGGGAAGAAGCTGTTCCTGAGTGTGTTTTTTCTTGCCAGGATGGATCAGACCAGGTGTGGCAGATCTGGAACGCTGGCATTGCCGGACCAGGCAGGGGAGGGTTGGCAGGTGGCGGTGGTGCCGGAGCAGGCCTGGCAGGTGCCAGTGGTGCCACACCAGTTGTGGCATGCTTGGCAGGCGCCAGCAGTGCCAGACCAGGTTTGGCAGGCACGGCAGACTTAGAACACTGGCTTTGCCAGGACAGGCGTGGCAGGCACTGGCGGTGCCACACAAGCTGTGGCAGACTTGGCAGGAGCCAGCAGTGCCAGACCAGGCAGGGCAGGCTTGGTACGCTGGCATTGCCGGACCAGGCAGGAGAGGCTTGGCAGGTGGCAGCGGTCCCGGACCAGGCCTGGCAGGCGCCGGTGGTGCCAGACCAGTTGTGGCAGGCGCTGGCGGTGCTGGACCAGGTGTGGCAGGCTTAACAGGCACCGGTGGTGCCAGATCAGGCATGGCAGGCTTGGAAAGCTGGCGTTGCCGGACAAGGAATGGGAGGCATGTCAAGCGCAGGCAGTGCTGGACCAGGCATGGGCGGCATCATTGATGCCACACCAGGTGTGGAAGGCGTGGCTGGATGTGGCTTGGCAGGTGCTGGCTTGGAGCACAGACCACTGGCTGGGGTTGGAGCAGGACCAGACAGCTGTACGCAGGCAACCTCTGGCCAAAAACAAAGACTGTCTTGTCTGTGAAGACTGTCATGACATTATGACATTATGTCCTGGTGATCACTGAAATGTTTTAGTTACTTTAAATAAAATTTCAAAAATGGCTGCTCAAATAAGCGTTTAAAAATGGCTGTGATGTAGGAGCCACTAGTACTACTACTAGGATATTAATACAGTTAACAACACAAGCAAAAAAAGCCAAGAATGAACGTTAGTAGCCTGTTCGACTTTCAGTATGTGTGTCCCTCGCAGTGTGCCGTAGCAGGCCATATCACGCATTACCGGAAGCTTGGAGGTCCTTTCCCCCGCAGACTTCAACATGGTGAGCAGTTTCCCGTCAGTGTTCCTCTACGAAATAATCCCTAAACATCAGTTTTATCTGTTATACCCCGAAACGCTTATGTGTCCTACTTTAATTTCTAGCGTTTTATTAAACGGAGGATGTGTAAATTGCAGCTGAAAGCGTTGATTCTTGCTTTTAATTGATGTTTTAAGACGACCTGATCCTTTGCGGGTTTGTCATCCGCGACTTGCTAGCTCGGCGGCGGCTATCGCTGTTAGCCCGCTTAAAAAAAGAAAAAGGAAGGAAAGAGTGTTACTGTCAGGAAGCAGAGTTGTGCAGTATTTTTTATGCATTTCTTTTAAATCTAGATAAAAATTTAAACGCTAAAATATGACACAGATGTGTCCGATGTGTGTGTCCCGGCTAGGCCGAAGCCTGTTGTGCTAGTATGGGTTCAGTTAGCGCGACACGCTAGCAGGACCCACACTCACCGGCCTTCCCAACGTGGTTTGCTTTCTGCTATAAAATCGCTGTATTTGTTCGTGCTTCAGGAGAACCAAGGCCGGTTGTTTTCCTCTTTCCTTTTTTTTTTTTTTTAAACCGGCTTTGTCGCTTCTTCCCCAGGCC
>VUQG01045999.1:29205-52516 GCA_015106755.1 Etia nguti
AAGGACCAAAATTTAAAAAAAAAAAAAAAAAAAAAGTGTGCCCTAAAATAAATACCTGAACAAGTTGATCCTGGCATTCATTCTTCTGTGTTTTACTGCCAACTTTAAGAGCATCAGAGGCCTTAAATTGGTGCTAAACATCAGCTCTTAAATGTATGAAGGTAGAGTGTAAGTTTTCTGCTTTTTAACAAAGTTTGATGATCAGCTGTTGGTGGAAAACACCACGAGATTCATTTAACTGACGCCTGCACTGTTTGTGTATGCAGATGTGATCAGCATCGAGAAGACCGGCGAGCACTTCCGTCTGATCTACGACGTGAAGGGACGCTTCACCGTCCACCGCATCACCGCCGAGGAGGCCAAGGTGAGAGCTTTAATTCATCCTCAACCCTCAAAGTACAGGCAGGTCATTTGTTACTATAGTGCTCTTTTTATCTGCGCTTTTGTGTTTGTCATACTCACACTTTTTAATTTATGGCTTTCTATTGTCAGTTGTGGGTTGTTTTTTTTTTTTTCTCTCTTTGTCTTTGTACCAACAAATCAAACTCGTAGTTACCTCACTCAGTTACTGTAAGGTTAAAAAAAATCACAATCAGAAGTCTCTCTGTGCCAGAGTCGGTGTTCATGAGCTGGATTCAAACCGGTGTCGGTATCTCCAAATACTCAGTGTTTCAGTCAGTCGTGCTGGTCGTATGAGATGAGGTTTGGGGATTTAGTTTTTACAGGAAACGTCACACGTTTGTCCGCATCTCCTAAAGCACGTCCTCTTCCTCTTGCAGTACAAGCTGTGCAAGGTGAAGAAGATCATCATCGGCACCAAGGGAATCCCTCACCTGGTGACCCACGACGCCCGCACCATCCGTTACCCCGACCCGCTCATCAAGGTCAACGACACGGTCCGCATCGACCTGGAGAGCAGCAAGATCACAGACTTCATCAAGTTTGATACTGGTACGTTCAGCTCTCTGCAGAACCTGCAGGCTTGTTTTCCTGTTAATGAAGAACGTCTCTGACCGTTGATCTTCACCCTCCTCCTCCAGGCAACCTGTGCATGGTGACCGGTGGTGCTAACTTGGGGCGTATCGGTGTGATCACCAACAGGGAGCGTCACCCTGGCTCCTTCGACGTGGTGCACGTCAAGGACACCACAGGCAACAGCTTTGCTACCAGGCTCTCCAACATCTTTGTCATTGGCAAGGTGAGAAATACGCCACCGCTGTCTGCAGAGCTGCAGTGCACAGCATCCAGATCAGGGGGAACGTAAAATTTTAGGTCCAGTGAGAAGAAATTTCCTCAAAGTTGCGCTTCTATTATGATTCAAGTATTTTGAAGTAGCCTAACGGTGTACCAGTGTCTGCGTGTAGTCAACAACTGGCTGTCAAGTAAAAGTACAGCAGTGTTTAATTTTACAGTGATCAGGAGCGCTCTCTAATCATTAAATGCTTTCTCATTTCAAGTAAAACAAGGTTTTCACTGAAAGATTTAAAAGTAGAGCTTTTTAAAAAGGTGTAGTTTGAGGTTTTATTAACTAAATGTAAACAAACTGGCTTTAACCCTCCTTTCTTTCTGTTTCCCTGACTTGCTCCTTCTGACTTCTGAATCTCACCTTCTTGCTGAGTCGATTACTGTAAAGACAGATAAAAAGCTGCACGGATTAAAATAGCCTGATCATATTTATGAGTTGTGCAGATTAAAATAGAAGCGGTCCATCAGGATCTAGTAATAAGTCTTTAAAGACGGCCTTCTGGGTGACCGGTGATGTTTGTATCATACGTGACTCAGGACAGAAGAATTAAAACTGAGTTTATATCATGAGTCGGGTGATTTTGGAGCAATGATGACGATTTGTGGTTTTGATTAGTGATGAAAATAAACTACCAATTCCTCTAAGAAGTTCTGAGCTCCATCACCAAACACTGGAAACTTCAGCTTAAGTGAACTGAGCGTGGGAACATGACTGAGGCTCTGTGCAGCAACGAACAGCAGTGACGCTTTAATATTGGACTCATTAACGCTGAGCGCTGCGTTTGATTACGTCCTCCGGGAGGAAACAAAATGCAGACAGGGTGAATAACTCGGGTTCCTGCATGTCGTTAAAAAGTCTTTGTTTGAAATCAAAATCAAGGAGAAGAGTAAAATGTTGGAAAAGTCATAAATTTGTGTGTTTTATACCAGGAAACGCACTATTGAAAGCCATCATGTTTAATAGTGTGGGTCATTAAAGCAAACTGGATCTGGCAACAACCAGAGTCCACAAGAGGGAGTAAAGTGCCACGAAGCAAACGCACACACTCGGCGTTTGTTTTCCTGCTGATTTTGGCTCACAGCGAGGAGCCGAGCGGTGTGAAAAGCTTTATGAACTCCTCTCTGTCCCACTGAATCACACATTAATGATTACGGGGACCTGGCCCTGCGGTGGGAGCGTGGTTAATAAAACACTCCTATCTGCTGCCTGACATTTGTTTGGCGGCCGCTGTGATCGGATCTGTCTCCGGCACGGTCGTCTCTCTGCTGCGTGACATTTATGTGGCGGCCTCGGAGCTGCTCTTTTCTTCACCTCGGTGACGGCTCCTTGTTGAAAGTGTTGGCGTGCAGATAAATGTTAACACAATCGAGTATTGTGGCGTGTTTACTGTTACAGACTGAGGCGTTTTTCTCACACTGACCACTTAAAGGGACGTTTGTTCTGAATAAATCTGTGGAGCTGTGGCCCGTCTTGAATATGTCTGCATTTACTTTTCGAGTTGAAATTGATTTGTCCGGCTTTATATTTGACCTGTTCAGGTGTATTTTATCTTCTGACCAGCACTAACTGCACTGATCTCCTGTCTGATCGCAGGGCAACAAGCCGTGGGTGTCCATGCCCAGAGGAAAGGGAATCCGTCTGACCATCGCCGAGGAGAGAGACAAGAGGCTGGCCGCCAAACAGAGCAGCAGCTAAACTGGCCCAAAAGCAGCCTGATCCCTGGTTTTCAAATAAACTGTTATTTACAAAACACTCAGATTGATCTTGTGTTTTATTACACTGGAAATGTGCTGTTTCATGCTTTATGCCCTGAAAGAACCTCTAAGTGTTTCAGAAGATGAAAAAATGACTCCTTAAATGGTGCTTTTGAATGCAATTGGTCAAATCAGGAAAAGTCAGCAGTTAAATTCAAGTCAAACTTAATTTATGTGGCACATTTTGAACAACCTCCAAAGTGCAAGTTATTCAAAAACAAACACTATATACACCAGTCACTGAAATCACCAATAAATGTGCACTGAAAACAGTCAGATAAGTAAATAAGGCTGACTGCATAATAAAAACCAGGGTGTTAGTTTCAGTTTTTACTTGAAAAATGGAATTCTGTGACATTTTGTTTGTTAAACCTGCAGGATCCTGAAGAAGGAAGCAGGCTTATTATGATTTTAATCCTGAATTTGTGGGTTTTCTGGCCACAGTGTGTAAATCGGTAGTTTAAACTGTTTAAACGCCAACATTTGTAACTCACTCACTATGAAAGCTCTATAATATATATAATATAACTGACATGAAAGAGCAAAGATGTGGGATCAGAATGTTTCAAAATGCAGAACTCGGTGAGAAAACATTGAGCATATTAGATTAATCATTTTAAGATTTTTGCACCAGATGGGGTTTGGCTTTGGGTTGGGGGGGGTGCCACATTCTTGTTTAAAGAATTACATTAAATACAGGTTTAACATTCACCTGATGAAAACGTTGATCCATCGTGTACGCTCATTGGCCACTTGGATACATACATGGATACATCAGTGTGGGAGAAAAAGGCGAGTTTTAAGTGACTTTGATGATGACGGACGGTTGATCTCGGTGAGCAGCAATCCTCTGGGTGAAAATCCCTTGTTAAAGTTGGAGGTCACAATAGAGTGAGCTGACAGGAAGGCAACGGTTCCAGCCAAGGTTTGCAGAGGAGCATTTCTTAATGCATGCAGCATGTTCAGCATTGAAGCAGATGGGCTACAGCAGCAGCAGACCACATTGAGTGCCACACCTGCAGTTTTGCTGAGGCAGATCACACAGGCTCGCCAAAACCGGACAACACGTCTTGATTTCCGCTGTAAAATTCAAATTTTAGAGTCAGAATTTGGTGTAAATGAGATTAAAGCATGGATCCATCCTGACTTGTGTCAACAGTTCACCCTGCTGGTGGTTTAATAGTGTGAGGGATATTTTCTCGGCACACTTTGGGCTCCTTAGTCCCAACTGAGCATTATTCAAATCCCACAGCCTGCCTGAGTATTGCTGCTGACCATGTCCGTCCCTTGATGACCGCAGTGTACCCATCAGCCTCGGGCTTGCAACATCACCTCACAGCAAAAAGATCCCGGGGTTGAATCCAGGCTGTCTGGAGTTTGCTGTTATCCTTGTGTCTGAGTGGGTTGTCACAGGGTACGTCGGTTTCCTCCCACGCTCCAAAAACATTCGTGAGGTTAGATTCAGTGGTGGTTTTAAACTGACTGTGTGAATGGATTTATACGTATATAAATGTTATATGCAATTAATTCTTAAAAACATTAAAGTGTGAGCAAACATGCTTATTGTAAGAAGCCCTGTGGATCATATGTGAGTCTCTATGTTGTATTCGTCTGTCTAATCCCTCCATGATCTCTGCTTCACACTCATCCATCTGTTTATATACTCCCGATCCCTCTCCTCCCCCCTTTCTCCCTTTTCTGCTCCCAGTACCACTTTTTTCCTCCTCACTTCAGCTTTAATTTTATATTCCTCTGTCCTTTCTGACTTGTCCCTTTTCTCATTTCCCACTTTCATCCTTCCAGCCTCCATCATTTGTTCAAAATAACTTCCACGTGTCATCATTCCTCGATCCCTTGTAACCTTCTCTGCCTTTCCTCCTCATTGTAAGCAAAAGGAAAAGCCTGCTTCCTTTACACTCTTTCCTTCCTTATTTCCTCGCTTACAGTAATCCCTACCTCACCTCCTCCCTTCATTCCTCTGTCCTTGGCTCCAACCCCCTTCTCTCCTCTCCCATTCGTCGTTCTCTTTGTGTTCTGACTTCAGTACCCATCCATATGGTGACTGCTGGGATGCAGCCTGCTCATGCACTGCAGAAACCTGGCCTGGCAAACACCACCTCACTGTGTGTGTGTGTGTGTGTGTGTGTGTGTGTGTGTGTGTGTGTGTGTGTGTGTTGGTGTGTGATGTAACCTGCTCAGGCCCTCACATTCCACCTACGAGTGTGTGTATGTTTGTGCAGTAAAAGAGCACAAGATCAACCCTGCTGCCCTCCTCCCTCCATGACTTTGATTTCCAACCCCGCCCCCTTCAGCACATGACACACAACAACATGCACAGCAGGAATGTGTGTGCCCGTGTGTGTCGGAGTGTTCGGAGGGCCACAGCTCACTCCCATGACCGTCTGCTCTCTGACACACTGAACAGTACAGTAATCCATCATTGCTGGCAGCCATAAGTAAGGACAGTGTGCGAGGACAGTGGGTCTGTTCACCATCTAATATCTGTAAAATGCAACTGCGAACAGCCCGGTCACTTCATTATCTGGAAATGACAGAATTTAGACAACCAGCAATGCTTTAATGTCACTGTTACTGGATATTTTTCACTGCTTTACACCCAGTTTATACTTACAGTGGACTTATTTCATTGATATACCATAAAAAAAATACCATAGATTTAGGTTAAAGCTGAGCATTTACCTAAATCAGAGACTGTAAATAAAAAATGGACATGAAACATGATTCAAATCTTTTGCCAGCAGGGGGCGATCTCTCTGGATTGCTCTAAAATTAACTTAATTTTTGAGCTCAGCAAACATTTTCTTGAGGAGTTCATGACTTCAGTAACTAGTTTTGACTCTTATGCAATGCAATATGATGTTTATTTTATAAATTAAGGTCCCATCTGGAGAATAAGTCACAAATAAGCAGGCTATACTTTACAGTTATCAACAAGTTTGCGGTGTCCTTTTTTTCCCATCTACCCATTTGTTTATAATCAAAATTTGACCATTTTTGACATTTTAACAAGCCAAAATTATATCCCATATAATTTTAAATGTTAGCAAAAAGTTGACATGTAAGCTGTAATTTTACATTAAATAATCCCAAATTATTATGAATTGCTATGGTTTTACCTATATTCTTTCAACAACTCAGCTAACTGTTTAGAAAAAAATATGAAATTTTGCAGACAGAAACTACATTTTCCGCTAATTGTGATTAATGTTTTCAATCTGTGTCTTGAACTGAACGCTATTAACCAACGCTACTATCATAATCGCTACAATTTGTTATGTTGGCATGTTTACGTTAACAGCATTCTCTATCCCAGAAACATTTAAACTGAGCTTTGAGCTAAATGCTAATGTTTATGCAAATATTGCTGAAAGCAGAGAGCAGCTCTTAATTAACCTCTCTTTAAAGCTAGCATTTGTTACATAAAAAAATTTAGCATGTTACAATTTTCTATTTATTTTAAGATTATTAGAATGCTGAAACAAGCATGAGCTTATGTCACGAAATTAAAATATCAACTTGTAACTTGTAATGTTTTTGCACAATATAACGTCAGCTTGCATATATCGTGCTAGCTTTTTGTGTGCAGGATTAAAACCCCACACATATATATCATGCTGTTAGAATGTCAGCAAACAGTTGCTGTACTTTGATGTGATCGCTCTTTAAATTAAGTTTGTTAGCCAAAAATATTTGGAAAGCAAACAGTGTCCATTGTAAACACTGTACTTGGTGTAATTTAACATATTTTTAATTGGATAAGGTTACACTTTTTTTGTCCTTTCAAATAAATTGTTTTAGATCATTTGGCTGAACAATGTGTAACTTTGTAACCGTATATCTATCCGCCTATTTCAGAAGTACTGAGTTCTCAATAGAGCCATTCATTAGGTGTATGGAGTATAATCATAACTCACAGGAACATGGCCAAAGCTGTAAAAATAAGGCCTAACCTGAATGATCCTGAGAGTTTCTGGGGTTCATATTGCTGGTTGTTTAAATTCACTGCTGTGTGGATGAACTTTCACCTTGACATGACTTGAAGTGGCGCTTTTTTTTTTTTAATGTAGTGCTATGAAAGGAAACAGCAGATTTAAAACACCTTCTGCGGTTTGTGCTTTAGTAACAAATCAAAAGTGGCAGTGTTGTCCTCATTTTAATATGCCTGGGACCAGATCTCATAAACAAAATAAGTGCGTGCACACACACACATGCATGTACAAACACAGTCTTTGAACATTTGAAACATGAGACTCGCCAGACGCATGCTTTGCTGCGGTCCTGTTCTGCATCCCCTTGTGAGCAGAGCAACAATCGCATTTGATTCACACATACAGTCACACAGCGGCTTTGAAGTGCATTTAGCTGGATGGTAGGAAAGGCAAAAGAAATGTGAGCTGTGGAGCAAATGCAGAGAAAAACATCCACTCAGGAAACCAACATGTTGAATTATCTCACAAGCTGCACAGAAACACAGCAGGGATGCAGCCACTATAAAGATATTGACACAGCGCATTTACTAATATTATCAGCTTTTACAGCTAAACACTCATCCAGCTGCTCTTACCTTAAATAATACACTGGGCAGACTTTTTCTCTTACATATTTATCTGTTTTTAATTATCGGAGCACATTAAGGGGAAGACTTTGGACACCAGCTTGACTCCTGCAGCCTCAACCTAAAATATTTAACATGTTTCCTAAATAATGACAATGATCACTTTTATATGTGTATATTAAAATAAACAATATACGACTACAACAATTTCCCAGATGGTCTCATTGCGTTAAACACGGTCTCATATGTGGTACTTGGGCTATTTATTATGCTTCACCTCACAGTTGGTGTGTATCTCAACAACATGCAACTAAAGATGTTTCCTAGCAACTAATTTACCCATTTCCAAAACCTTTATGAGCACTGGGCTTTTCTTAAATTTTTAAATGGGAACTCAAAGTCTGGTCTAAGCCTCTCTCCCAGCATAGTTTAAGAATTCAACAGAGGAGTGAGGGAGAAACAACAGAGGCTACAAAGCGTGTGATGTGCTGAGGGTCAGCAGACTTTGGGGAGACCGAGTCGATCTGGAAGTCTGAGCTAACCAGCCACAAAAAGCTTCGGTCAGGCTCTGCTGGAAAGACACGTTGAGAATCAGTAGATGCACATTTTTGGCCTTGAGAGATGGTAATCATCCGGGTACCACCGTAGCTGAGATTTTTATGAAAGGTAGTGCCACTGCAGAGCAATATTGCTAGGTTTTATTGCAGTAAATGCTTCTTTATATGGACCCTAGCTACGACTGCAAGAAAATAAGTAAAATCCATGAAAGTACATGTTTTTTGACATGTTGGACAAGCCATTCAACTTTGTATTAATTCAGTTGCACAGGAATTAGCTGCAGTTCAGCGAGGGGTGCAGCAGAGGGTGCTTGTGAGCTGGTCCTCGATAAAGAGAAGCTATATAATTTTGATGATTTACACCTGTTTTTAGACATAAAAATGTACATTTAATATTAATTTCTCACAAATAAAGAATTGACAATATATTCGAAGTGAAACAGAACAGTATAGAAAATGCTAGCCTTGTGCTAATTCATGCTAGCATTGTAATAGACTGGTCCTTTAAGGATTTACAACAGGGTGGCAAACATTTACAAAAGATAACTACACATTAAAAGCATTCGTATAGGCTTGTTATAGTTTTTACTGTCGACAAGTGTACAACAGTCGGTTTAGGACTTCTGTCCTTGCCTGTTTTTTGTTCTGGATCTAAAAAATTGAAGACAACACGAGTGCCTTAAATGAATTTTCAGGACTTGTGATGGACAAGTTGTTAGCCAATGAGAGTGTGGTTTTGCTATCAGATCTGTCACTTGCTCATCACACCTGGTTTCAGAACACCAAGATGGTGAATACACTCAACTCAAAGGTTTAGAAACCAATAATCGACGTCATGGTAGATACAGCCCTCCTTCATGCCGTCTATGAGACCACCTAGAGGACGCATCCATAGTTGGTGCATTGTTTTATAGTCTCTGGGGGCCACTCAACACAGTCACCGAAGATTGTCAGGCACACAGACGCTATTCGTCTTTGAAAAAAACCTGAATTTACCCAGAATTCATTGTACAGACTACACTGTAGTGTGTTTGGTTTATCTACAGCCTCGGTCACCAGTCAGTGACCACCTGGCAAACCTGGCAACAATGTCTACTCCCTGACTGGTTGGCTGTTGCTGAGTGACACTGGCTGCACCAAAAACCTACTTGGGATTGCTTTGGTCACTAACAGATTGCAGTAGTCACTCAAAATTTGCACAAAAGACGCTGACTTATCCACAAACACGCCCCCTTTTTTTTTACCAGTTGTAGTGAAACTTGAAAAAACCAAGAACGTTCCCCTTATAAGTAAAACTTGTGCTTTACTGTTGCAACCAACATGTGTCAAAAGGCACAATTCCCAGTTTGTATTGCACTTTTCACAGTTTCTTGACTGTTTGGCGAGTAGTTAGCGAGTGTTTGCAGGCAAGTTGGCGTCTTACATGTAAAGTATGGGTAACCATCGCAATCTGCTATCAGGAATTGCAACGAGGTTTTTGGTGCAACAATGCGAGCTCTCTGTGAGCGAGAAACAACTCGCCATCCATTGCAGAACATATTTTTCCTTTGGGACCAGCAGTTACTGAGAGATCATTGACCAGCGTGTTGGCCTCTGTGTTTGTGGCCTTGACTGGATTAAAGAAAGCATTTTGTTGCATGTCCAACCTTTTCATTCTTTGACCCCTTAAAAGTAAATACTATATAAAGGAAACCCCTCTTCACAAGTCTGTTTGGAGTGTCAGTGGATGTAATTCAACCAATGTTTTTTGGCAATTTTTAGAGATAATCAAATCAGAGTCCAAAAACCTCATTATTGTAATCGTCTCGTGACCCTCTCAGATTAATCTCAGGGCTTCTTTACCTACAGGTTGTAAACCACTGAGATTAGTGTCTCATCAGCTGTCGGAGCACTAGCCTGTGCCGCGTGAAACAGAGAAGACGTGGACAAAGTAATGGAGGTACTGCCTCGGAGCGTGCTCCTTGTGCGAGTACAGAAAGTGGGCTGAGCTGCTAAAACAATGAACTCAGTCTTCTGAGGGAGGTGGAGGAAGAAGAGGGTGGAGGAGGAGGGAGTGGGAGAGGACAGCTGTTTCTAATCAATTGCTTCCATGTGATTGACTGCCTGACTGGCTGTCTGCTGATTGGGCAAATGGCTCGTTGACGGTAGAGGTAGCGGGCTGAAGGCGGGTTTTTTGATGACTAGTTTACCCTGACTGGTTTAATAAGTTAATACTCAGCTGGCTGATTGACCAAGTGACAGGTTGCTTGTAATGGCAACTAAGTGGTTAGACGATATGGTCACAGATCAGTGATTTGGATAGCCACTCCCTCCTGCTTCGCCTCACTTCCTCCACACACGCGCGCACACACACACACCATCCCTCGTCTCTCATAAGCTTCTCATGTTGATGTTTTCAATTGTGTCAATAAAAAGCAGTTTATGTTGAAATTCCTCTCTCCATCCCCCTCTCCATAAGACCGGCTCAGACTGCAGGAACAAAAACATTTAGGTAGGCCAAGTTCACGTCTGGGAGGGGTTGCTAAGAGGGGCCCGGGGGCCGCTCTGAGCACCAGATGTGCTTTTTCGGGGCGGAGGAGGGGTGCGTTCTTGAACCTCGGGTGGAGCATTGGTGGAGTTTTCGCTGGGCTCCAGAGAAAGCAGAGAAGAGCGCTGAAACACAGCTGAGAACGAAAGCAAAGTACCTCCTTCAGCAAATCAGCCTGAGTCCAAATTTAAATGCTTCAGCAACAGATCATTTCAGACATACGTTGCAATAGTCTGCACCCCAACGCCAACCACCTGATCTCGTTCTCTCTGTCCCACAGTGGATTGCAAAATAAATCTGATGGGTTGCAGAATAAATAACATGGATCAGGAGGAGAAATGACACGTACAATGTATTTATTGTACTCAGTTTTTTGGTTTTACTGTGAAATACTGAACAGTTTTCCTCTTCTGGCATAAAAAAAAGAGACAGAAAAAAAGCATGCTGCCCTTAAAAGGGATGGAGTCCACCTCACTGCCATTCATTCACCTTATTTTGATGTCTGTGCCAATCTTGGAGTAATATTTGCATTCTGAAAAAGCCACAAAAAACTGCTGAGATCTGTTATTTTAGCTGGTTTTAGTTAAAACTTTCATGCTCATAAAACGTCTTTCAAGGCGTTAATTATTGATGATGCCTGTTAATGAGCAGCTCAGGTTGTAAACATTTATTTGAGGTTTACACAGCATATTAAGACTTATTTAGGGGGTTTTAAACACGCCGTTTCACGATACAGACAAAGAATGATGCTAAAGCTGTGTGTGATCTCAAATGCTAATGGTTCATTTAGGAGAAACAGAGGCAATTAGCCTCACAATTATAGAGATTAGGAAATTAGATTATGAATTAGAAAAGATCAGATGCTTATTTCCTGTTAAATGATGCAGTTTGGCTGCTTAGCTACATGCTAGTGTACTGCCTTCAAATCACATGTTTCACTTTTAATGTTTGAAGAGAAAAAGCGTTTGAGGAGTGGCAGAGAAGAATGTGAGGGTGGTGCAGGACATGCATGAGGACAGTGAGACAGTGGTGAGATGTTTGGTAGGAGTGACAGATGGGTTCAAGGTGGGGGTGGGATTACATTAGGGAGCCACTCTGAGCTCCTTGTCTGCAGTGATGATGGACAGACTGACTGCCAGGAGTCTCTGTGGACTATGATGTTTGCAGATGATGGTGTGGTGTGTGGTGAGAGTAGGGGGGAGGTGAAAGAGAGCCTGGAGAGGTGGAGTTATTCTCTGGAAAGAAGAGAAATGAAAGTCAGTAGAAGCAAGACAGAATAAATATCTGAGGGTAACAGGTGTCACAGTGAAGCTGCAAGGAGCAGACGTAGTAAGGGTGGATGAGTTTAAATACCTGGGGTAAACCATCCACAGCAACAGACAGTGCACAAGAGAGGTGAATAACAGAGTCCAGGCAGGGTGGAGTGGGTGGAGATGAGAGTCGCGATTGACTTGTGACAGAAGGACATCAGCAAGAGTGAAAGGAAAGGATTACAGGATGGTAGTGAGGCCTGCTGTGATGTATGATTTGGAGAGGGTGGCACAAGAGGAGGATAAAAACACAAGAGGAGGAGCTGTTGAGATTTCCACTGGTGACCAGAATGGACGGGATTAGAAATGAGCAGTTTGGAGACAAGGTCAGAGAGGAAAGGCTGAGATGATTTGGACATGCGCAGAGGAGGGATAGTGGATATATTGGTCAAAGGATGCTGAGGATGGAGCTGCCTGACACGAGGAAAAGAGGAAGACCTCAGAGAAGATTCATGGATGTAGTGAAGGAGGACAAGGTTAGGGAGAGGGTGAGGTGGAAGGAAATGATCCACTGTGGTGATCCCTAAGGGGAGGTGCCAAAACAAGGAGACGAAGAAGAAGATGAAGAAGAATTTAGACTGACAAATGAAGCAAATATGTAAATGCTAAAAAACCTGCAGTTCCTCTAGTGGCCACTTGAGGCCCACTTTAAAAGCGAGTCAATCCTCATAGACGCCCATAATAAAAAGCCTGAATTCAGCAGTGAAATGAACATCTTTACAGCCAGTTTAAACTGTTTTTGTCTGTAGAATTAAGTCAATAATTTTATTATTGTTATTTTGTTGTTATTATTATTGTTTATAATTACATTTAATTGTTAATATTGCTAAAAGTTAGGAATAACTAAATAACTAAGGGCATGGCTTTGGAGTGAAAGCTCGGAGACAGTTTGCGATCAGCTTTGTGATGGAAAAAACACTTTAAGGAGCTGGCTGCTTGGTTTCTCCTGTAAATTCACATCACGCTTATTTCAATTTCGCTGTCTTTATTTTTCTTTCTGGACTCTCCAAGAGGAGCTTTGCATGATTCACAGTTCAAAATAATCCTTATTTATCTCATATATAGCCTTTGGGCTGCCTTTCAGTTCCAGTCCACGTTAAACCAGCTTTCTTCTGATTGGGTGGCCCTTACAAACAAAAGGTTCAAACAGCAGGTGGGCAGGGCTTCTGCACTCACAGGCATCACATAATAAAGAGCCAAGTGTAGGAAAATCAGTCTAAAACCGAGAGTTTAGAGCAGTGTGAAGCCTGAGCTTTGTGGATCGTACCTTTGTTTAGCTCTTTATTTGAAACTTTACCCATGTGTAACAGCACACGTGTGACAGAAAAAAGGAAAATCATAAAAGGTCCACTTTAATACAAAATTCCAAGTTCGAAACTTCTCAACAGCAGCCACAATCCGATGGGCAACAGCGGCTATTTCCATCTTCCATGCAGTGGCTGAGAAACATCACTTTTCTGTGCAGTCATGGGCAATTATCACATTATACTGACAAACAAACAGGAAATCAGAGCGCAGCCATAGCCATGCCCCTCACGCTTCATAATTACGGCTGGTTTATGCACGGACGCAGAAGCATCAGATTGCGGGTAAAAGGTCTCCAGAACACTGGGAGAAGACACATTAAAGCAATTCTCAAATTAATCACTGTGAGTATTGAATTCTGCAAATCTCATTTTGGAATTAAACCCTCAACTCGCGATGCGTCATTTCTCATGAGAGGAGGTGAACGGAGGACAAATTATAAACGGCAAGATTTACGGCAAAGGATGCGAGCAGCTGGCTGGGGGAAAACATATGCGAAGCAAAAAGGAAGAAGAAGAAGAAAAAAGAAAACGGCTCCAGAGAGGCAGAGATGGAGCTGAAAGTCCCCTCCGCCCTTCTCCCTCGGAGTCCAGGGGGGCCACGTCATGTGTCTGAGAGGCTCCTGCAGAGATGCGATTTCTTAAAGGGATACTCTGACCACTTTTGTTTGTTTTTTTCTTCTCTCGGCATGCCTCTTGTCACTCTGCGGCGGGGCAGAAGAATCCGCTCTGTGAAGATGATGATGTTGGTTGACCAGAGAGGCTTGGCTCGCGCTCGGGTTGTGTTCAGAGGCGATGAAAAAGGGCAGGAAAAGACACGCCCCCCTCTTTCAGATCAGGATCTCATGGCTGTGTTATGTAATGCCATCTGATGAGTAACCTACTCCTTTTCCTATGTGGAAGTTCTGACCTCGGGTCACACTCGTGGGAAACTGGTGAAAATGGGGACATAGCTGAAGCATCGGATCATGTAAATAAATATAGAAGCTGAATAAAAGTCTTCTGGCTTTTAACACTATTTACATCATCATGTTTTGGAGATCTGAGCTGCAGAGGTGTCTGCCTTCTCTTGAACATAATGGACATAAATAAACTTCTTGCTCCAAAAATCATGATCCGGTCACTCCAGACCTCCTCATGGACAGTTTTGTGGGGGACCTGTTTTGTTTCCACTGAGCTACACCTGCTAAAAGTGTCACCCTGCAGTGGAAAGTGTCCATCTAGCCCCGAGGAGAGGCTCACGCCCATGACAGCATAACAGGAAGTCAGCGAGCAGCACGCTTCTTTTCGTGCTGCGTGTGTTTTCCTGGAGCACCGTGCCACTTAGTTTTATTATATTCAAGAGAGGTTTTGGCTGATGATGTCACAGGCAGCACAATCTCCAGACTCTTTCGTGTCTGTCATGTGTCTTTAAAATGAACCTGATAGTGGGTGGTGGATTTGCGGTTGTGGTGTTCTCTGGGGAATCCCGGTCTAACCGCATGGTGTTTGGGTGGGCTGTGAGCAGCAGGTCCAACTAAAGGACGTTGGGACCTCGTTTCACCCTTGTTGAGTCTGTTTAATCATAGAAAATGACCTGCTGGAGGTCATTTTGTATGGCTCTTCAGGGCTCCCCCTCACTCACTGAGGCTGATACTTGAAACCCTTCTATGGCCCCATTCAGCTCTCCTCCATTAGCAGCCTGTGTCCTGGTATCTCCTCCACACTCTCGAGACGCAGCTAACTTTCTCGTACTAGCACATATGGATGGATGTGCCATCCTGGAGAAAGAGGACTACCTGTGCAACCTGAGATCAGAGAGAGCGATGCTCTGTTGTTGCCTCTCATTTTCAAACCATCCATTTTCTTCCTCTTATCAAATTCAGGGTCATGAAGGAGCTGGAGCATATCCCAGTTGCCATAAGGCGACACCCTAGACTGTTGCAATGCTTATACAAAATGAGGCAACCATTCAAAGCAATGTGTAATTTAGAATCACCAATTCACCAAAATGCATGTCTTTGGCAGGAAGTCGGAGTACCTGAAGAGAGTGTGTGGAGAACACACATGTTCAAACCCCGACCCTTCTTACTGTGTAGCAAGAGTTCAAACCACCACCTGTTCTGGTTTTCATTTGCACCAAAGCTGCTGAAATGGACTCACTCGCAGTGGTTTCTGCTTCCTAAGTGGACAGACTGATACGATCGTGACGATCGAGCGTTCCCGTGCTTTTTTTGAGCAGTTTATTATGAGGCAGAAGTTAAAAGGAAGCCCCGCAACTGCTGTGAAATCCTCGAAACTTTATGCAAAATGCTTTTTTTTTTCCTCGTTTGTTTTTTGTATTTCTCCACTAAATTATCAGAAAACAGATAAAACATGCAGGGAACCGATGCTTGTTTCTCCCATTCTACATCAAGACTATTAAACTGCTGCTGAAACTATGATGCATCCCATGATACCGATGCTCAAAAGTGGGTTACAGGAAAATCATACTGAACAGAAATCAGATTTTGTCTTCAGACCACGACGCTCTGAGTGGGTGTAAAATGAATTTGGTTGCGGTTACAGAGCTTACTTTTCAACCCTGAGAATTTCACGTAAACTAAACGTGGTATAAGGGCTCAGAAATGCTGGAAAACAGAAGGCAAATACAAAAGTACACCCCTGTGTACTTTGATGGCCTGTACCGTAAACAGTAATAAAAAACCTTTTAATAGTACACGCCTGATTGCGATCATACAGCATATGTTGGACTGTTGGTAGACTCTGAGGGTGTCACAGAGATCTACACCTTCACTATTTTGCTAAATCTCCAAATATATATGTATATATATATAAATCTCCTAGGGAATTTCAGGGCGGTGTACTCACCCACCTAAGTGGAGTATATTTAGTTCCGTTTGCTGATGTTAAAATGGCGATGTGCAGGTGTAATATTAAGCTCCCTCTGGGGTTAAAATAATACACCCACTGATATTTGTGTTTGCTATCTGAGGCCTCGGGCTACGTGTTTGAAGAAACCCAACACACCTACATCGTTTCTGTGTTGAATTATCTTTAACTTTTTAATCACGCGGCACTGCAGCAGCAGCAGCAGAAGCAGCTTGGTTATTTGAATTGATCTTGTTTTTGTGAGATGGGTAACAGGGCGGTGCTGACACTGACTCATATTAATGTCAAAGAACTGCAGAAAGAAAAATCTGTGAAAATATCTGAGCAACACTCAGACGATATCAACTCGGAGCTCCGCTTTAGAGCTTCTGAGCTTTCTCCTCCATCCTGGTGTCATCAGATGGAGTTTAGTATGGAGGTCCATTTGTGCCAAAATTATGTTTCCATAGCTACTCTCTGTGTCGACTGACTTTCTTTTCGACTTTGAACTGCACTTCAGTTTTGACTGAACACATTTTTGTTTTTGCTCCTGAATGTGTGATTTCAGAAATCTTCTCAGGGCTTCAGAAGCTTGGGTGTCGTTTTTGACATTTCGATCATCACTGCAAACAGCTGGTTCAGAACAGTTCAGAATATTTAAAAACTCAGACTGCTGGTGTCAAAGGCTGAACTTGAGATGATTATTCATGCTTTTATCTCTTCCCATCCATTCAGCTACCCAGTGCTTGTGACCAAAGGTGAGGGTAGGGACATAGATCAAATGGTAAATCCACAGCTCCACTTAGCTCTCTCTTCACCCCACCGGTCCAGTTCAGCATCGACATCACTGCAGGGGCGGCTGCCAATCTCCCGCTGCCCTCTCTCCTCACTCATCAATAAGACCACAAGATACCTAAACTCCTCCACCTTGGGCAGCCTTTCCTGGCAATTTGTAACATCACCAAATCAGAGCTAGTCAGTTAAAATGATTTTAATGCTACAGCAGTCGACATGGTGGTAAGTGTGAACTGCAGACTGTAAAATATTTGGTCAGTTCTCTTCCTGAAGCAGCCTGCCTCCAAATTAAAAATCTTCAGTGGATCTAAAAACTCTTAAAGTCCGGCCAAAAATCCTGACATGTGAACATAGTTTTGGCACAAATGGACCCTCGTAGAAAGAACTGCTTGTGTCAAACCAGGTACTCTAAAAAGTCCTCACATCTGTGAAGCTAGACGACTGAAACAAAGGACTCGTGATCTGAGTTGTCACTGTAACGACCTGCAGGCTCAGATAAAATGACGTTAGGCGTGTGTAATGTATTCGAGCACTGCTGTGTCCCCATCTGGAAATCTGGGTCTGGTGCGGAGGTCTGCACATGTATTCAGCTTAGGGAGAAGAAAGATTTGGGGATGTGGGGGGTGGGGGGTGAGGCAGTCTGACTTGGGAATTTCTGTTCCTTAGTTTTTCTTATCCTCCTCATTTTGAGACCCAGTTCTTTAAAGCGACCTCGTTTTTCACTCCGCACAGCCTCCGCTGACATGTTTGGCTCTGTTTTGGAAATCTTGCTCCTTATTTTGATCTTCGTTTTTGGGCCATTTGATGTTAAAGCTGCTACTGGACAATCCAAAAAACATTTCATGCCTACACTCAGCTGCCACTTTAATAGGCAGACAAAGTCAACGCCTCCTACCACTGAAACTCCCCTCTCGGTCTGCTTATAGACTTTTAACCAAACATTTAATCCCTGGGATATCTTAATATAAGAGAAAAAAGTACATTTTCAGCAGTTTGTCTCAGTTTTTCTACACAATAAATATGTAAAGTTACAGAAAAAGTTCTAGTAGCTCACTGCCCAGACTCTCCTGTATTAATGAAACACAAAGTTTTGGTTGGTTCACATAAAACTTCTCTGTTATTTAATGGTTTATCTTATATATTTTGGTGTATTATGAATGACCATGGGGGGGGGGTGAAATCAGCAGGAAAAGCTTAAAACTTATGAAAAAACAGTTTAAAGTTCTATGCCCTCCTTTACGTTTTCAAAAGCCTTTCAGTGGGCCAGATTGGAGTCTTTGCCAGGCCCATTCTGGTCCCCTCGGGCCTTATGTTTGGCACCTCTGCTCCACCTGGTCTGTCAGTGAAGACTACCGTCGATGTGTTCTGGTTTGCAGTCTGCAAGGTGCTGCATGTCACTGAGCTTAACGGGCTCTCCACGCAAGCTCCCCCACCCATAAAGTGAGGAAATCAAAGCCAGCTCCCGACAGAAGAACGCAAAAGTTTTCGGACACGAGCTCCCACTCGTTTCATTTCGATTTTGTACATGCACGCGTGGGCACAGACAAGGCAGTCACGCGCGGTTGTGGTGGTGGTTGCGGTGATGCTGCATGGAGGAGATGATCTATCCCCTTCTCTGTCCTCCTCCATCTTCGCCTCCTCCTCCTCCTCCTCCTCCTCTCTTCATCTCTCCCTCCTTCAGACAGGTTTCCTCCACGGGAAACACCAGACTGTTGCGCACTGTGTCGCTGCGTCAAGCTCGACTTAATAAGATCTGACGCGGGGAGAATCTTTTCACAATAAAAACATGTTAAAAAATATAAAAAAGGTGTAAAGAGTAAATGAAATGCTGTCAAAGTGGCGATAACAGCGCAAAAAAGTCTCATAAAACAGACGCATGTTTCTATACGTGAGGCTGAATCTGCTTAAAAAGAAAATATGACTCATTTGACAGTTAATTTCAACAGTTTTCCTCTCCTTTAACCACCACAGCTCTTCATTAGGTATAAAACTAGTCGGTTCAGGAGTTTATATGTGCGCAGATTCCTCGATAAGAAGGACAGATTCCACCCTCAACCCCATCCTGGCGTTTTATTTGGAATCGCAGTAAATTCGGGCTTTAATTTCGAAGCTTTAACCGGAAATCGCGTCTGTCACACTCTTCCTACCTTGACTACAGTCCTCGCAGCAGCCGACTCTCTCCTCTCCACTGAAAAAAATCGAAAAAAAAATCGCTTGCAGTCAAAAACAATGAGGGCGCACGACGCGCAACTCGCTCCGAGCCGCTCAGCCAGCAGCGCACTTTTACCTCCCGGAGGATCCGTGGCGTGTGGCTGTGCGCCACCCGGAGGGAGAAGGTCCACGGGGATATAACTTGACTGTCTGAGGAGTTTGATATTTTTGGAATCAGAGGAGGCGGGAGAGAGAAATCATGCCTTTTTGTAAACGCACGATACTTCCGAAAGATGTGTGCAAGCCCGACGCCAAGAGGCTGCAGCAGCAGCACCAGCAGCAGGAGCAGGGGGAGATTTTCGGGGACTTGGCGGACGTGTGCAGCTTCACCCTGTGCTCGGTGCTCCGACAGCTCTCGGATTTGTCCCGGCACTCGGTGAGCATCCTGGAGGAGCTGGAGGGAGACCTGGTGTCCATCTGCCACCGGTCCTGCGCGCTGGAGGGCAGAGTGGTCCGACTGCAGAGGCACGTCGCAGAGCTGGTCAGCAAACCTCCACCGAGAAGTAAGAGAGGATAAAAAAAAAAGAAGAACCTTAATTCAGCTGACGGAGCTCACACCTGCGCTCACTTCTGCAGAAGAGCTCAGCTGTTTGTTTGTTTTTAGGCTTGTGTGTGGTGACATGAGTTGGGTGAAAGTTTTGTGGAGTCAGCGCGCGGTCTGACACTCTGGGGTTTCACCGTGACAGTCTCCACAGTGACAGAGGGCCAGTCCTGCACGTGCGCGTGAGCGAGTGTGAGGTTTGTTATTGTCAGCTGTCAGCAGAGCGCTCTGCCTTCAGTGGCTGCGGGAAAAAACACCGCAGGTCACTTTGGGAAGATGAAGCTACATGTTTGATTTCATTTGCTGACACGTGATGGTTGAGGAGGTGGAGTTCATGTCCGCTCGGCAGTGACCGAGGCTTTCTAGCTGTTTGGGACGGCATGCGACTTTGACTCAGGGGCGAGCAGGTTTACGAGATGCCCCTAAAGGCAGCACGTTGTGGGTGTGGAGAGTGGAATGTAAAGTGGGTGAAAATGCGTGGATGTCATGAGTGTTTTAGAGTTTTGTCGCTGTGATCTTCCCTCTTGTTTGTTTGTAAACACAGTTTGACCTCAGCTGCCGGCTCCTCTGCGTGCGTGAACGATGTGCGAGCAGAGGCGTGTAACTGTCTCCCGGGGAGGGGAAACCGTGTCTACTCTCATCCTTAGAGCTTGGAAAGAAAGCGACTGGACTTATCTAAGTTTGTTGAAGATGTTTCTTCAGTTCTAAAACCAAAAAGCGGAGAGGCCCAGGTATCTAAACCCTAGTGGGGGTTTCCCCTCAGCAGGTGGTCGTTGACCCACTATTAATCATGTGCGTCATCACATGAGCCAAGGTGTGAACTCTGAAAGTTGAGTGTCATTAACAGGTTACTTGTGGATTTTATAAGTGAGAGATGAGCAGAAGATTTAGTTATTTGGTGTTTAGTTATCAGAGAAACCAAGATGTTCTGGGAATCTGTTGCAGGCACAAGTTTCAGGCTGGCCTGCAGCCCTGGGCACAAATACAGATGTGCTGCTTGAAGTTTAAACATCAGTTTGTATTAATATGTTTTTTTGCTGAAAGTGCTGAAATGAGCATCTAAAGTCTTTGCTAAATGAAAAGTAAAGAATGTTAAAGGGATTCAGTGCTTTTGTCAGTCAGGTATGGTTAGACGTGCTTACGTGGTCATCGTGTCATTCTGGCTGTAAACACAGTAGCTCAGAAAGTTTTGAATGAATTCTGATAAATCTTTGCAGGGGTGTAGAGTGAGAGCATCTAACATTAAAGGTCTTCAAGGTCAACTTCAAGGCCTCGTAACTTGGAAAGTACGATAGTGTGGCGTGTCTTGTCCAAATTATAGAAAGTACCATATAAAAACTTAAAACATCATGTCACGTTTGACCTCTGACCTCACCTTTGGGTTTCACATGTACACTTCTTTCAAGTTGACCGCCAAAATATGTCATGTCTTAAAGGAAAATATTGCTAAGAGAGAGAAAAAAAGTAATAATAAATAATCGTACTGATAATTATGTCAGGTATATTAAAGGTAAATAAAACAAAGTTGTTTTTTACAGGTGCAAAGTGCAGGCTACAAACTTAAAGTATGTTCACGAATATATGTACAAAATACAATAGAGTTCCCTTAAAAGTAAATATGGCCCATGGAGTGAGCTGCCTTGGCAGAGGTTTGTGCTCTCAGAGTACTTCTTGTTACACTACTCAATATATAGCTAGGCAGATATCTCTGTGTAGGTTCTGTGGGTGCTTAGAAAGAAGACAGCTGGACGTCTTTAGTTTCTTAAAGATCTCATGGACCGTTCAAACTTGTACCCTCAGGCCGGAGCTATAGAAGTATGAAATCTGGGACCTGTAGACTAAATAACTCTATCTTCCCCACTGCCATTACTGACAGGAGTACATAACCTTGGTCTACCTCTAACTATGACTGTCTACATTTCTCAGTTTGGATACTCACTGCTGTGTACTGCACATACTCCTCATGTACCATTTTAAATTGCATAAATATGTGCATAGCTTATTGGAGCGCCAATTCTTTTATTTTATGTCTATAGTTATATATTTCTTTACATATCATATATTTCTACTGTATTTCTCATACACTGTTTTTATAGTTGTTTTTGTATTGCTTTTAAATCTTCATTTATTCTATTTATCTATTTTATATGTCGATTTTTCTGTGTTGCATCTGTTGTTGACAGCAAAGGAAGAATTCCATTGTACAGGGAACCATGTTTCTTTACTGTGTATATAACAATAAAACTTTAAAGGTTGAAACTTAAGTGGGTCAAAGAACGTCAGAGCCATCTCCAAGGGGGAAGCCCCCACTAGGGGTTAAATACGTGGGACTCCCTGCCAGTGGGTTTACCAATGAAGAAGCCTCTTGGATGAGAGCATCTTTACAAACCTAAAGAAGTTCAGCTGCTTTCTTTTTAAGCACTTCAGGTTGCAGACTACACTAATTTTGAATTATACAACAACACTGTATATTAGTAGATTTGTTTTAAATTCACCACATTGTAACTAATTAAAGCTTTAAAATAAAAGATAAAGAGTTAAACATTCAGTATTTGCATCTAAATTATAGTCCAGTGGAAGTAGAACACAAAAAATCTCAAAAGAGTAGAAGTATAATAAGACTGTACTTCACTAAAGTACTTGATTAAATGTACTGAGTCACATCTGACCATGGGTGCTGTCAGTATGATTATCCCCTGGCATTGGGCATGTTTTCAAGCATCCTTTCTTCTAACTTTGAGTGTCGTGTTTGGTCTGCAGGATGGGTAGCAGACACATTTGGACCTAATCTGGCAGTTGCGGATCAGTTATGACTCTGGCAGATGTCTTGTGGTCCAGATGTGGTTTCAGAAGCATGAACCAGCCTTGACATGAGGTATGGCAGGTGCTTGGGTGGGCCAGATGTGGCCCAAATGTCATGACACTTAGTATCTGGCCCCTATAAGATAGACCTGTGGATGGCATCTGTAAAAGACCAAATAAGAAAAACCCAAAGAAAGATGCAAATCTGTTTGAGACCTCCAACATGTATTTTGGAGTATGTGCTTTCTGTTGTTGGTAATTAAGAATTTGTCATTAAAATTATCAAAATTTACAAAGCGGTCGATTCATTGTAAGACAGACTGAGTGGCCGTTTTCCCATTGGTTTCTTTGGGGTGGCTCATGTGATAGAGTGGGTTGTTTACCAATTTGAAGGTCTGTGCCTCGATCCCTGGCTCCCCCAACCCCACATACCAAGTATTTTGAAGGTAGTTTAACGGTTTTGTATATATTATGTAAAGAAGTGCAATAGATCGGAGTGCTTTTTGTCAAAGCTGCTGATGTTTAAGAGATCCACACAAAGTATCTTTTAGCCTTGGTGCCATGTTGGTGCTGTGGCACTTGTGGCTGAGGTAATAGAGCAGGTTTCCACCAGTAGACCCATCTAGAGCGCAGAATGGACAAACTTTGATCGCGTTAGTTGTGATGATGGCGTTAATGCGTTTAAGCTGCGTTAATGCGTTAACTCCGAGTAACCGAAATTTCGAGTTATTTTTCTCAAAATTTTGAGTTAATAAGTCGAAATTTCGAGATATGGATCCTTTTTTTTTCTTTTTTTTTTTGTGGCGGAAACGGGCTTCCATAAACATTGCTGGCTTTT
>VUQG01046005.1:13611-24469 GCA_015106755.1 Etia nguti
AGAGGGTTTTTTTTCTTTTTTTTTCTTCCCCCCCCCCCCATATTAAAATGTGTGGGGAAACAATCCTGCCTTCTGCTGGGAGGAACCAATTCTGGAGCTACTGTGAAAACGTTGCTGTGTGGCAGTGCTCCTGGGAAATTTTCTCTAGCTACACTAGTGCTTGATAAATAAGCAAATGAAGATGAAAGATCTGACTGGAATGGAAATCTCCCTCCACAAAACAGCACGATATAGTTTTTATTGTGTTGATGTCAAATTACAATTTATTTAGTGCATATTTACTGTAATTGTAACTACACGTGCTTAGTCATTTTGTGATGATTTTAATTAAAAGCAGGAATCGATAACAACCAAATATTGTTCCATTAAATACTTTAAACATCCGAAATATTTAGGACATGCCTTTCTCACTTTAATAATCTCATTTGTTTTCCCTTTGTTCACTTTAATATTCTCCTAAAAAGGTTCAATTTAGCCAATACTTCTGTACTATATGTGGCTTGCTTTTGAAGAACTGTGAAGAATGCTCAATATGAGTTTACACAAACTGCTATAATTGAACCATTTGAGCTGTTAAAGTCTCACTATACCCATCTTTCATTAACCATGAAATAAAAGCAGAGAGCTGTTTCAGTTTGAATAAAGAACTACTGGAAATAAATTATACACTGCTGAAATACTGGGTTGTTTTTTACAGTGAAATGCATGCATCAGCTCTTCACCTCCACGTGTCATTCAGTAGAACCGCAAAGGCTTTAAGAACATTAGCCAAATCATTAGCCAGATTACACCGTTTTCAGTTTATTTCTTGTCTAAAATGAATCTACTATGTGAGAGACTGTACTGTATCAAAAAGGTTTCGGTCACGTGCATGGGGTGGCTTTTGCAGCATGAATTCAATATAAACCAAATGAGTGCACTCTGAGTTCTCATTGGGCTTGGTTATTATTTTTATCTTTAGCAGCAGGACCAAAACTCTTAAGAAGAAAAGGGCTTGATGTCAGTCGAGTCGTATGCCAGTTTGAATTCTGCCTTTTCATCCGCCTTGAACTTTTGCTTCCATTTATGTGACAACGTCTTGTTTTTTGAACTTTGTCAAAGTTCAAATTTGTCATACTTTAAAACCGAGCGTCTCAAAGATCTGACATTCTTTCTTTTCACCTCTACAGCAGCTCCTTCGGTGTCACATTCCTCATCTCCTCCCTCGTCCTCTTCTGTTCTCCTCTGCTCATAAAAAAAAAGAATGTAATCGCTAGTTTTGTTAGCATATGCCAAAGTCACTTATTTTAGGATGCCATGTATACATATTATGGGGAATTTAATTTATTTATATACAAGATAACTTGTAAAGTTGTGACTTGGAAATACTTGTAATGGCGCCTTGTTCCGATAACATTAAAGAACCACTGAGCTAAACTAGCCAGCTAACTAAAGAGCAGAGACAGTGAATAAAAGTTGAACATAGCTACTTTGATGTCCCCCACTCGTTTCTGAAGCTTCGAGATAAGTGTTTTATAGCATATCTATCTTAGTTTTCAAACCGTATGTGATGAGGAAGGGGCAGGTCAGGGCATGTTGTTAGCCAGTGAACATACTGTACTACAAATACTTCTGTTCTCTGAAACGTTGCATGACCAGTATTTGGAGAGGACACGTCCTTCAATGTGCATATTAAACACTTATGTAGTACTTCCAGTGCATCTGCACAATATCTCTTGTAATTCAATATTATCAGGCTGTCCTAAAAACTCTTTGAAAAGCCTTCAGTTGTTTGAAAATACTGCAGTGAGAGTACTGACAGGGACTAGATGGAGGTCTTTTTAAAAAAAGTGGTCAGCCACTGATGCATTCTGTAGCAAGCTAGCTAGCTAAAGTAACGGCAAATGTTAGTCACAGACTGCGTCAGTGACCATGAAAAGTATTGCGTAGACACACCAATAGCCATTTTCAGCACTGTTCTGTAATTTTGTTAAAAATGGACGTGTTCTGGGAAATTTGGTCTGTTAGTCCTCCTCTATTGCAGACGAGGCTGCTTCAGACTGCATTGATCTACTTCGAGCCTGGTGAGGTTAATCAGAGCACTGGCTGATAGGAGCAGGCGGAGTACCTGAGACTGATTCACCTCTCTGTTTGCTCATTACTAACTGTGTAGAGAAGCTCCTGAAAATACAGATCGAGCTGTAATGAAAACGGAATCGGAGCATGCTCGCTGGAAATTGGATTTCCCCCTCATGAAGTCAGGTGCATATTTAATATCTGATTTAGTCTCTGGATGGAGTTAATGCGGCGTTGTGTGTGATGTACACAGCTGGCTTTTCATTTACTGACGTGCCCTTCAGCTGGCCCACAAAGCTCCCTCTGCTTTCTTCAGTAATCACTGTATATCTTCCTTAATCGGCTGGTTTCGCTGTTTGCTGGAAACAAATTTATTTCATAATTTATTTATCTGAGAATGAGAGTGGAGAATAAATGAACTGAGACACCACCACCTTCTACAATTACAAATAGCATCAAAGTTGAGCGACTTCTCTTTAAAAAATTGTGCAGCGTGTTAACAGCCAGTTAGCGCTTCCACCACTATGGATAAGTGAATATCTTAATGCTCCTGTACTGATCCCTGTGATAATGGACACTATAGTCAAACTTGAGGTGAGCGTGAGCAACTCAAACTTAACCTAGCTTTTTGCATGTTGGATTTAGTCTTCTATGATGCGCACACATGGGATGTTGTCACTGAGATTGTGTAAGCACTGCTGACTGTGCATACAACGCAGTATTGAGAATATGTTTGGTGGTACTCTGTGGATTTGCCAGTCGCACATGTATAAAAGTGCAGTGGCTCAGTCATTTGTCTCCGTGGCGGAGGCTGACTCTAGCTGGTACGGGCCCTGGCACCGCCGATGTGAAGCACCTCCTCTCCCTCCCTCCACCCTCAAAAGCTCTGATTGTTAAAGGGCAGCATCACTGGGCTAGTGTTCTTTGGTTTGACACCATTGTTCAGAGTCTCCTTTTCTGTTCTCCTTCACCTTGCATTTCCTTTTCTGACCTCTTTTTACTTTTGTAGTCCCCCACCCCCTTTTCTTTTCTTCTCCGGTTGATGAATTAATCACTCGGAAATCGAAAGCCGTGCTGTCGCTGCTCTAAATGTGCCTGTGTTTATGCAGCTATATTCATGACCTTCTGCACGCAGCCTCTGAACCAGCTCCCTGTGTATTCTCCATCTTTGTGTGTCAAGAAATTGTGCCTCATTGTGGCCATGAGTTCAGGAGACCACGTCATCTTGTCTTGGTCATCTGGCAGGACAATTACTGAATTAGTGTGTGTGTGTCTGTGTCTGAGCATCTAGTTCTGAGGCTACAAGAATCCAAAGGGAGGGGATAGATGGGTAACTAAAACAATACAAAGGTACTACTCTTGCTACTGTGTCCCATATGTCAGACAAGATTATCTAGAGTCTTTGCTCTTAGAGAAAAATGCAGGTTCTGCATGTCTGTATGGTAATCCTGATTGAGAGGGGTGTCTCAAGTGGTTTTCTGTAGTGGTCATGATGGGTTTGTATTTAAAAAAACAAAAAACCCAAACAAATGCATTTTAATCTAAGGTGGGTTTATCACAAATAAATGCACAGCTGATCAAGTGGTCCTTAAGTGCAGCTAGGGACACGTTTGAATTCATAGTTCACTGCCTGCAATATGTGTTTGTGTGCAGCTCTTATCACTGCCAAATGTTGTTTGTGTAGTGCTTTTTTTTATGATCTGCTTCTTTATTGCTGCTCTAAGCTGTTTGCTGAACCTCCTCCATGCAGGACACAAGCACTGTAACTTCCAGAAGTAAATCAAATGCTCTATACTAATACAGTAGATAATCACACTTTAGAGTGGTTTACAGCTCTAGGATTATTATTTTTTTCTTATCCTCAAATGCCCCCCCACGCTCCCTGGACACTTTATTATGTACACCTTGGTAGTACACGGTTGGGCCCACTTCTGCCTTATTTATCAGAGAGTTTGGTCCATATTGACATGTTGGTGTCACAGAGTTGCAAAGGTGCTGTGCTGAATTGATATCTGGTGACTGTGGAGGCCATTCGAGTACATTGCCATGTTCGGCAAACCAGTTTGAGACGACTTGAGCTTTATGACATGATGCTTTATACTGCTGGAAGAAACCATCAGAACATTGGAGAGCGTTGTCACAGTGTACTTTTCTCTATAAACCCTGGAGATGGTTGTGCTTGTTCCCCATTCTGATGCTCAGTTTCAGCTTAAGCAGGTTGTCTGACTGCGTTTCTAATAGGTGTACCTAATGAAGTGACTGGTGAGCGTATATGCTTACCAAGACTACCTGGATGCTAAATGTGATATTTCAGATTTGTAGCCTATGATCTAAACCAGGGGTGGGGAACTCCAGGCCTCGAGGGCCGGTGTCCTGCAGGTTTTAGATGCATCCTTGATCCAACACAGCCGATTTAAATGCCACATTACCTCCTCAACATGTCTCGAAGTTCTCCAGAGACCTGGTAACCAACTAATCATTTGATTCAGGTGTGTTGACCCAGGGTGAGATCTAAAGCCTGCAGGACACCGGCCCTTGAGGCGTGGAGTTCCCCACCCTGATCTAAACTTTGTATTGAGAACAGTCTGATTTATTTTAATGTAAGAAACTGCAGTTATTTCTCTGTAAGATGTCTTTTTCTCGTACAGACTCTCTGAACTACTTGAACTAGAAAAAGCCTTTCTGGGGTAAACCAGGACTTTCTTTTAGATGTGGTTTAATAAAAATAGCTCTGCTTTGAGAGAAAGGAGAAAACTGATGTCATAGTATCAGCACTGGTGATCTACAGGATTCATAACCTTCTGTTCCATTTAGTCTACTGTGGTTATTTTTAGCAATAGATTCTGTATAAAAATACTGAAAATGCTTTCAGGTGCATAAAAACTAGCACCGGTGCTCTTCCACACATATAGTTCATCTTTATTATGGTGACATTTGGATTTTGAGGTCTTAGGTGTTTGGCAGAGCAGAGTGTTTCAGAGTATGTTGGTCCTGTTTGTTTTGGAGGTTTGTCTCAGGTTTGTTTTTGGAGTGTAATGTCTCATCTCAAGCCTTTAAAACAAGCATCCAGCTGGCTTTTGAGTCCGGGACATTAGTCATGCTCACTCCCTTGCTGAAATGTGTGTATCTATAAATGTGTTTCGGCCTCTCCATGGGTGAGGAAATGTCCCTGAGCACTATGCTGATGGCATCAACCCATGTTGAGCGGCTCTGTGTGCTGGCCCTCTGTCATACTAGAGACGGCCATTCATAGTGGCTGCCAGGGAAAACCTCATCCTCCACAAACACGTCTGGCATGGCAGATATAGTTCTTTATCAAAACACCAGGCTTAACATGACTTACAGTGATTTGGATTTAAATACCACAGCTAAGTGCACACTCAGTACAGTTTAGTTTGCCATGGTTGTTGCCAGATTTATTTTGGTTTGTGAGCCGTATGTGACCAAATTTTTAACATGCTGAGGTTATAAGGTTTAGACTTGAGTTTGGTGTTAAATGCGATAATAACTTTGGATGTCAAAACAATGGGCCTAAAATAAAGAAGCTAAACAGCTCTTTGGAGTCTCTTTTAGGACACGATCATAACTTTAAGCTGTAATATAACTTAAACAGTGGAGATATATAAAAAGCAATAGTTTCACTACAGTTGTAATGAAGGGGAAGTATCTAGAGACAGCAAAAAAAAAATTTGTGGAAACATGTTAACATTATAGACAGGCTCATTTTAACATGGGCATGTATGACTTACTTTTAGGGACTGCCTGTAGTAGTGGTTGGTGGTTTAATTCCTGGATGTTCCAGTCTACATCCCAAAGTATCCTTGGGCAAGACACTGAAACCTGAGTTGCTCCACATGTGTTCACTGGAGTGTGAGTGTCTGAGTGTTGGCTAGAAAACAATGGTGTTGAAAAAGTGATTGTATGAATGCGTGTGAATGAGCCATGTAGTAAAAAGCTGTACAGAATGTGTGGGTTTTTCCTCAAAAACAAAATCAGATAATTAAGGATATGAGAAAATGTTTAAGTCTTTGCTCATCCTAATGTCAAGAAAACAAGGATGATGCAGAAAGAGAAGATTGCCCCTGTTTGTCAGAAACAAGTCATTGTGAGGAGCTGTTCGTAATGACAAAGCATTGTAGCACTTCAGGGTCGGCCTTACAGCTGCTTGAATAAAAGCAGCAGCTGTGACACTGGTGTGTGTGTAATGGTGCCTTGCATCACGCATAACAAACAAAAATCCAACTGGGTCCTCGCTCTTTGGACCTTCCCGATTAAAACCACACAGAAAGACGGTAGGCTTTATCTCATCTTGATTTATAATCACTCGAGCTTAACAGCAATGTGGATTGTTTCCCCAGAATGAAATTCTTCTCCATTTAAAATCACCGTTTCAAGTGAAGTTCAGAGGTCATGAACATGGCTTGGATATTCAGGGAATGGTTCTGCTGCTTATCTCTGCTAGGGCAATCTCTGGAGGACTAACGCCCTGAATGCCAACAGGGGTTACAGAGACAGAGGACGTCTTTTTTTCCCGCTCCTAGCTTGTGGGTGCTTCAGATCCACCATCAATGCAGCAGCAGATAGATTTTTGCCCCTGGGTAGGAGGGTTGGTCCGGGGCCACATAGCGATGGATGTTTTTTCAGAGGAATGCTTCCCGTGCCTCAGTCCCACCACAGTCCTTGTTCTTGTCCCAGATGCTTGGCTGCACATCCTCTTCATACTGAGGAAGAGGAGGAAAAATGAGGAGATTGAGGCCCACTCCCTGCATGCCTTCCTCCTTCTAGATGCTGAAATTTCACCCCTTGCACTGTGCTGAATTTCTTCATTGAACAGATCAGACAGGCCAGTTGTCTTCACCTCACTACTGAATGTAGATCCCCCAGGAGGCAGAGGTGGTGATGGGTAATCGTTTTAGGCAAAATAATCCGAGATTTCTAAGGTGGGAAGTCGCACCTGTAACTTCACCAGCATTACCCGCCAATCTTGGCATTTTTCTCATCTAAATTTTCATCGGGATATCTTGAAGCTGGTGTGGAGAAGTATTAAAGATGACATATCTAAAGATGAAAACTTTATTATGAATAAGACGAGCATCTCTTCATGCAAAAAATAGCAAGTACCCAGAGCGTTACGTTTGAAAGAGCATGCACAGCAGTCTGACATTACTCACTGGTTCCTCTGCGGTGGTTTAAGGAGCATTGATGGTTGGGCTTGAGGAGCTCTCATTATCTCCCGTCTTCAAACCATGAATAAATCCAGTATTTATGGAAAAAAGCCAACATGGTGAAGCGCGCACGCTTTCAGCAGATGCTTGCTTCTCTCCGCCACGCTATACATCAGGCTGCTGGATAATTGGCCCTTAGTGTTGTTTACAACTTGTGCGTCTCGTGTATGCCGTGTCCTCTCAGGTGGAGCCACGCAGCTGGATAAAAGGTTTTTAATATATTTAAAGACTAGATAGAGGAGAAACTATGACATGAATTGCTTGATTCCCTTCTCTTTTCAAAAATGAAATGAAGCACTCTGTTGCTCCGACTTTTTTTAGCGACTTCAAATCACGTTGAAAACATTTACAACTAGTTGTCAGACTGAGCAGCACAGACAGTTGCAATCAATGAAATTGGCGAGGTGTTTGAAGGATATGTCTTAGGTGTTGCTTGATTCCCCGACTCGTGGAAAATGCTATTAGAGGGTAGACTGAATCCTGGAATAAACAAGTCGTTCTGTATTTAGATGAAGAGCCTGGGCTTCGCTAAAACGTCAGAACGCTGTGGAGAGTGCACGCTGTCGCTCAGCCGTCAGTGACCTATCAGCTGAAACTAGAGGCCTTCAAGGCATTTACCTGTAGTTCAGCTTGTTTAGAAGTACTGTGCGAGTTGAACGTAATACTTCTTGACAGCAGTGAGGAATTATCGGCGAACATGTTGCAGAAAAGTTACAGAAAATCTGTGAGAACACAGATATTTGACAAGCTAGCTAACAAGGACATCTTGTCCTCCCAGCTTCATTACCTGGCATTCTGAGCTTGTTCTATCACTTTAATTGCAGTTCCGTGGGCCACTGTTGTGCAAGTAGTCATACAGCAGGATAGTGTCCTGTTTCTTCTCCCAATTAAATTTGACAACTTAATATGAATATAACGTCCATCTAATTTCACTCTCATCATGTTTTGTTCGTTAAGCTAAAACCGTGTGTCTAAAGCAACCTGGTAATCTTTCAGAAAGACACTTTCAGCAGTTTATTTTTTTATAGACAAATGATAATAGGATGCAAAACAAGCAGTAGACAAACTGAAAGCAGCAGGTCACAATCATTATTGATGGCTTGTTACCTCTGCTGTTGTTTGATCAAATTGTCATTGAAGACTAAGGTATATCAAAAACACAGATAGCAATCTGATCCACTGTACACAGAATGGTAATGAACACAAAAAAACAGCCTATCTTGTAAGAGCGATCCAGTAGAACCACTTAAAGGCGACAATGATGGGTCCTTGAACAGTAACAATTCCATTTTCACTGTTTAGGACTTAAACAAATTGCTTCATATCATTTTGTCATCTTCTAGCCTTCGTCATTAGGCAGATGATGACGTGTCTGCATGTTAGGGAGGAGGGGGTTTCGTTTGTCCACCAGAGTATGGGTTTGTTGAGTGAGTTCAGATTGGCTTCAAATGCCAACATATTGGTTCAGTAATCTCTGAGTCATCAGCATTGATCAACAGCCCCGTCAGTCGCCCACATGTGTATTAACCTGCTGTAATAAGCACGCACACGGAGTCCGCTAATTAAGCTCTTACTCACAAGCATGCAACCTTTTTTCTGGTAGTATAAGATGAACATGTCGTCAATACTATGCTGGCATGTTATTGCCTGTGGAAGTCTTTCACAGTGAATGCACGTCAGGATATTATTCACAGTGTAATTTGTATTTTCTTGGTATTCTGTTAGGGGATGCCAGCACCACCGTGCTGAGGAAAAAAGCAGCAGATGAAGGATGATGGAAATTTAAAAGGCAGGCCACTAAAAAAACATTAATTGTCTTATTAATTCTGCAGTATGCTGTACAATAACTGATACCACAAAACCTTTTGAGCATTTTAATATACTATCCCTGCTTTGTGTGATGTTTGTTTACTACCTTGATTGACAAGGTACTACCCAGTAGGTGTGCGGTACCTTTAGGTAGGGCTGGGCAATATGAGGAAAATCTAATATCACAATGTTTTTTGGCTATATCACGATACACGATATATATTGCGATATGTTTAAATAACCTCCAAAAACAAATGTTATTTTCAACCATGTTTCATATGTAGCACTACCCCAGCACCCTGGGGTTGTTGTTGCTTATTGCTCATGTCTCTGAGGAAATTTCTTAAGGTATCTGGCTCTAACTTTCGGGTCATTGCAATGCTGCAGAATTTGAAAGCCACTAAATGGATCCCTGATGGTATCTTTGTTGCAGATAAGAATCTAAAAATAATCTAAAGATTCATTTTTGTCATAGTGCAATATGTATTTGGGGCTTCAAGCAAATGAGCTGAATAAGAGGTTCCTTTGGAAATGGCACAGATCAATACAACACCACACAAACACAGAGTTTTACAGTGAGCCTTGCTGTTGGCTGCGTATGTGAACAAACTGTGGTAACAGCACAACATCGAGCCCTCAATGACGGTGACTATTAGCCTCAAACCACTTTGGTGGTGAAGTACCGGATCAGTGCTAAGATGACAACTTAAAGCAGCCTGTTTTTTCTAAGGAAAAAATGAGAGCAACACAGTGAATAGGTTGTTGTGGCAATTTTGGCTTTAATATGAGCTGCATCGTATTTGACTAGAGCTTTTTTTGCACATTTTATTTATTCATAAGCACTTCTGTCGCTAATATAAACTCTTTATAAGATGTCTGTGAACTGGCTGTCTCACCTGCCTTAAAGCAAATGTTGTGCCTGAAAGATTTTTATTCGTTTACAGTGCCTTGCTTTCTCAAAATGGCCTTTTAAAGGATATGGCTTTCTTCAGAGGCTCTTGCACCTTTCCTGGCATTAAATTGCAAAGGTATTAAAGGTAACTGGGTAACCTGAAAGTATTGGGATTGAATAAGTGATGAAAAAGCAGCAATGGTAGCAAAATACCTGCATTATTAGATTTTTTTTAATAAGGCACTTTAAACATCATCTTAGAAATGGCGATGTTTTAAAAAAACAGCTTTTTCTTTCTTTCTCTATGGTGATGTGAGACTTTTATTGCAAAAATGAACACTATGTGGTAATAACAGCCGTGAATGAACTTTTGGACAGACACAATCAAAAGCAATGTGTATATGCATCTTCCAGAAGAAAAGACAACTCTAAAACTCATTGGACGTGTTTCTGTAGAAGGAATTCCACCTGAAGTTGTAATAAATCGAAGCTTAACTTCTGCATAAACTAGATCCAAACTTTCTCCATACCCACAGCCAGCAGCCTGGTAGCTCTCGGGTCCCAAATCAGCTAAGTGTCACCGTGCATCGGGTTGAAAATCCATACTTATAGGAGTTATTTTAGTGACACTGGGCCCTTTGTTTATTTGTAATAACTATGCAGCTGTGACAAAAGACCACTGTTTCAGCCAGCATTAGCATGCAGATTCTCTGGTGTAGTGCTACACCATTTCTATCAGTACAGTGTGTGTATTGTTTTGGATGGAGGAATGCACTGGATGTCCTCTGCTGTGGGAGCTGCCCAGTTTAACGGATAGCTGTCAGAGTGGACGATTCAGAGTGAGAGTGTGGGGTGGGGGGGGGGGGGGGCCTCTCAG
>VUQG01046007.1:0-16628 GCA_015106755.1 Etia nguti
AAAAAGAAACGATTCACGTCTCTGCTGTCCCCGCACCAACACTAACCCCACGTCAGTGATAATGTGCGTGAAGCACTCACAGTGTCCCTGCTGCCGTCTCTGATTGGTTTGGTCACATTCGTTAGATGACGCCTCGCAGGTGTGAAGCGGACTCTCAGTGTTTGAAATAAAGTTTTGCGTTGCTGAAAATGTCTGACAGACACGAAGCTGTGAATCAGAGGAGCGTGACGCGGTCCCTACCTTGGTCCCGATCTGGTTCCCGCACTGTCCCGCTTGGATGTGAACGATCTCCCTCATGGTTCCTCTGCGTGTGTCCTCTGAAGCTCTGCTTGATCCTGCTGTGCGTCTGCGAAGCGGGAGGGCGCGTCCGGCTTCATCTTCTCCTGTCAGGCGCGTTCACGTCACCACGCCCTGAGTGGGAGGAGTGGGGGTCACGGTCCAGTTTGTCCCAGTCAGCATGAGCCTCTGTCCAGCAATGAGCTCACACTCACTGCGTTTAAAATATCACCTGTCAGTTAAAAACACGCGGAAGCTTTTCAGGCGGGCTGTGATCACTGTGGACAGTCTGTGTGAAACAGCTGAGTGACGGAAGCTCCTCAGGTTTGTTCAAAAGAGCAGCTGATAGAGATAAAAATAATAAGTTATTACAAAATAAATGTCAGAAATATATTTTGAAAATCTGACGCTTTATAGCATCCTTTACAGCTTTTATTCAGAAAACCTGATATTTCTGAGCATCCTGTTAACTTTGTAAAAGTAGCTGGCGACTTTTATTTTCTAACTCCTACAATCTGATCACACCGGTGAAGTACGTGGATGATTTCACCTGGAAATCCTGACATTTAAAAGCATTTTTTAAATCCGTTTTTATTGTGAAACTCTGACACGGCTGTGCAGATGAGTTACCACAAAATTATTTTGAAAATCTGTTATATGTAAAAGCAAACACATTCATGAATAAACACGTGCCCGCTGAGCTGAAAGCTGATGGAGAGACAGGCTTTCTGCACATGCTCTCCTCTGTGAGGGAGCATGCGCAGACCGTCCCTCAGAGGGGGAAGATGAAGCACGGTCAGCTGTTGCTGAGGCCAGCAGCCGTGTCAGTTTACAGTAAAGGCTGTAAAACAGGAGCTGTGCTCTGTGACTGATCCCTCCTTCAGACACGTTAGAGGAGAGGAAGAGGAGGTGTGAGCTACGTCACTCAGGGACCTGCAGCCAAATATGAAACAAAGGAATGTGCGTCTGCACCAGGGCCTCCACACATCAAAGTCCGAAGGTCTCCTCACGCCAACATGACGCGGTGAGAGGTTTGGATGTGTTGCCACCTGCTGAAAGCAGAATCAGAGCAACAGGAGACATTTTCTACACCTGGGTGTTTGTTGAAATAAAAAAAAAAAAAAGCTGTAAAAGTTAATAAAATAAAGCCAAGACAAAAGCTGTAGTTCCTCTGATGTCCAGCAGAGGCAGCAGTCAGTCAGTCCTCATAGGCTCCCATGTTAAAACTTTACAGCAGAATTAAACATGTTTACAGCCTGATACACAAACTGTTCAAACTGTCCCCTTCATAACACCTGTGCAGTGGGATTGATTTAATAACTCACCTGTTTAAATTGGAGTTGGCATTATTAGGGGCGTGGCAGCTTGATAACCAGGTTCACCAGTGTTACCGTCACCTCTGACTCTTTGTGAAGGATAAAGTTCTCCTTCTGAAATGTGGCTGGTGTGATTCGAAGCTCTGTGGACTTTGGAACAAACCTAATCAGGGACAGCCACATCAAGCAGATTTCTACTGGACTCTACCTGCTGATACATTCAAAATGAAGCTAAACTGTCCTAAATTGATGGAGGGTGGTTTACGACTGCACTTCAACAGAAAGAGTCCCATCTATAATAGCTTCTTTCTGACTCTAGAAGATTATTTCAGGACATCCAGACCTTTACATACCTGTAGTTTGAATGATTTGTATCAATCAAATATAAGTGGGTATCCCGTGCATAGCAGCGGAAATATAAAGAGTGTTTTCTGCGGGATGTATTATCCAATAAACCACCACGAGCCGAACCAGCCAATCATGTGGCTGCACCGACACCGAGCCGAGGATCAGGACAGGTGTGTGTTATCATGTTCACTCTGGACCGAACTAGAAGTGACAGGAGACTGAAGAAGCCACCTGGATGAGCAAACATGCATTGAGATACTCCAGCCTAAATGTTCATACTTCTGTTTTTATTGTCACTTTAAAAAAACCCACTAACTTACATATTTGAACGTTTTTATTTTCAAACAGTTTTAATCAAAAACCATCGAAACATCTCACAAACACAGACTCTTTATCTCAGCGGTCCAAACCACCTCCGTCCTCCTGCGTCGTCTTCAACTCCATCACAGCTCAGAGAGGAAAGCCTGTGAGCTCCACTCTAAGCCTCCATCAGACGGAGCACAGGCGTGATGAGCTTCGTCTCCATGCGACAAAACACCTGAAACCATTTAGTCCAGTTTTACTTCCTCAGACTGGCGCCGAGCGCCGAGCAGAGCGTCTACGCCACGGCAGGGATAAAGTACTGCAGCGACACATCTTCATGCAGCAGAATCAGGTGGAGGACGCTCTGATGGACGATGTCTGAGGAGGACGAGAGGACCGAGAGAAACGCGTTAAACTGTGACGTGGATTAAACCCCTGTGGGTTTTTTCCTGAGTGTGAACATGTGAGGGGAGACTCACTGCACATGGCTTTGCTGGGGTTGACCTGCTGCCCCATGAGGAACTGCTGCAGCCTTCTGATGTCCACCCTGGCCTCCACCATGCTCTCCGGGTCCCTGCTCTGAGACACGCCGCCATCCTGGGAGGTGTCATCGCCTGGAGGGACGGAGGAGCAATGTATGAAAAGTTTGGACCACAGTGGATATCGTCCACTGATAATCAGTAATTATTAAATATAAATGAGGCCCTCTGTGTGGCTCCCAGCAGCAGGTGAAGGCTGAGACTTTAGCCCCACCCCCCAAAATTAACTGGTTATCAGGAATCTGACATGATGACTGAGCTACAGAGAACACGGACCATCCATGAACTTCATGTCAGCAGGTCTGAGCTGCTCGTGGAGCTAAAACGTGTTTTTACCCCACGGAGGGTTTCCCAGGTCTCTGAAGTGAGTCGTCACGGAAACCAGATCGGTCTCAATCTTCAGGTTCATCTCTCCGTTCAGGTTGGCTTCAATTACCTCACACACACACACACACAAAATAATGTTCAGGGATTTTTGGTTTGTTTTCCTGAAAATTTACACTTTAAAGTCTCTTTAAAGGAGAATTATGATTCAGATTCACAGGTTAGGAAATTTTCTGTTTTTGATTCAGAAAACTTGTGGCATTAAATCTTTTTGTAATTAGATTTTCATGTCTTTGAAGGTCATCCAGTTTTGGAAGAAAGAAAATGTGACTTTACTGATCTAAATGAAACTAACTGATCATTAACTACTAAAAATATTCTAAATCTGTCCTTCTGTGTTGAATCTACATGTTCACACTGAGAAGGCCACACAAGTCAGTATTTCACCAATTTCAGCACACAAACACTAGGTGGCAGTGGCGTTTTGCTCTTGGAGTTGACTCTTCAGAGTCAGAGTCACAGCTGGAGGTGTTTATGAAACCTGAAATGAAGCTTCTTGAAAAGTTCATGTTGGTTACAGCGAGGATTTAACACAGAGGTATAAAACCAAACTAACCAATCGAGGCAGCAGCGGTGAACGCTCATTTAAAACCTCGAGTCTGGTGAAGTGTTAACACCTTCACTTCCTGTCCCACAGCAGGTAAGGGCATGAAAACGCTCCAAATATTTCGGCATATTTCATCTAAACGTGTAAAGCGATATAAGGCTTCAGGTTCAGATGCAGATCTTCTCTGTATGAGTCCGTGTTTGATCTGAACATGTTTAACCTCCTACCAGGAAGTTGGAGAGGTTCTTCATCCTGTCCACGATGTTCTTCATGGTCTTCAGGGGAGGGAGGTAGATGCTGACCTGCAGTGACACAAACACACAACCCGTGATGGAAAAACAAAGTCAGCTCTTATAAAAAGAATGATTTGGTGTTTGGAAGCTTCACTTACATCAAAGTCCGGCATGCTCGGCTCTTTGAACTCGTGCCACAGTCTCCGGGGGATGACGTCAACGGGGACGTCGTGAGTAACGACTCGACTGATGCTGGACAGGGTGGGCTGGGCGGCACAGAGGAAGGAACTCAGGTTTCTCAGATTAAAGGTTCAAATGAGTTAAACCAGTTTTAAAGGCATCTAAAAAAACAACACGAGCCAATATGAGCTCTCTTTTGGCTTCTATATTTGACTCTTTAGCTGTTCGTCTCCGAGTGTGTGCTGTCTGCTGCTGAGAGCAGAGGGAGGAGGGATGAACTGCCACGTTTCTCTTACATCATCAGGAGTGAATGATAAATCCAACTGTCTGATAAACCTGTGGTTAGATTCTGGTTCGGAGACCCGGCTGTAGATAAATTTATCCCCAGACTGAGCGTATCGCCCAATATTATGAATAGTAACGTAAGATTAAACATGTATGATTCGAGCTATAGCAGAGACAAAGTCTTTTCAGGTAAACTTGTTGCTGACTCTGTGTTTTTCTCAGACGCTCTCACCAACTCGGCGGCGATGGTGAGGCAGGGGCAGTGCTTCTTGGTCAGTTTGACTTTGACCGCCTTGGCGTTCTGGACCGTCTTCAGGGCTCTGGACAGATTCTCCGGAGTCACCTCCAGACAGATCTCGTTGTCCTCGGAGGACACACCCTCCATCTGGTACTCGTCGAAGAAGTTGGCCTACGGGGGGAAGGACGGGATCAGGGTACTGAAATAATTTATTACAGTCCTGATCATCACTGACTCGTTCCTGAGTTTATTTTCTTAGCAGCTGGAAGCTGGAACGTCGGCTCTTACCTGTGACAGCTCACACCACATGCTGACGCCGCCGTTGGCCACTTTACCCGACAGAACGAAGAACAGATTGTCTGGTGTCAGCCGCAGGACGCACATCTTCGTCAGCTTTGAGATGGTGGTGACGACTCCTGGTGAGGAAGATCAGAGGTGTGAAATATTTGATCAGTCACATGCAGACTCTGTTAGTTTTAATAAAGTAGTTAATAGTTCAGTTTAATTAGATCTCTGATCTGCACTTCTGAAAAACTTGACTGTGATAAACACACTAAAAACAATAAATCTACAATTAATACTACAACTATTGAAAACTAAGTAAAACTAAACATTTTAACAGTATAACTGACTTTAAACAACAAAGATGATCTGAAAACGAAAAGTGGAAAACTAGAGCAGCTCTACAGAGCCGGTAAATAACAGATTACTCATTCAGCATAAACATACGGCTGATATCTTTGTGGTACTTCATCATGAATCAGTCCAAATGTGCACTCATAGCCCTGCACCAGACTCCATGTAGATTTGGTCAAATTTAGATAACAGTAATCAGGACAAACCACCAGTTAAACTGTCAAAGTCTGCGTCTCTTTGAGTACATGCTGTAACCCGAACTACAGACTTTTCTAACATGTCAGAAACGTTAAAGAAAGAACAAAGTCCCGCTTCAGGAACTTTAAATTAGATGTAATTTTATTTTCACGTTTTTTGTGCAGCATTTAGAGGGAAGCTAACAGCTTAGCTTCGGCCCTCGGTACAAACAGATGTTTGAGACTCACGGGTGAAGTGGTTCAAACAGGCGATGTCGATGATTTTCCCCCGAAACTTCATTTTTTTCGTCCTGACGGCAGAATTTAATCTTCCGCTTTGGCTTCAGGCGGGGAACTTTTTCATTTGTTTGGTCCGTCTGCGTATACGGTCCGACAGAAACAACAGCTAGCTGGAAGAGCTAATCGATCTGCCCAACGAAAGGAAAACAACAGACAAGCAAACATATGAGCGGCCAGAACAGGGCCCCTTAAATGGTCTGTACAGAGGCAGAAAACTGTAGCGGAGTCACCGGTTATTGGTGCGGTCTATATTTTTACTTAAATACTGTTGAAATCACACATTTCAGGCTCTTCATCATTTTTTTTGATGAACTGAGATAGAAAATAACATCACAGGTACGTTTGGCAGCTTTCACTTAGTTTCAGCTTTTTGGTGAAAACTTTAAGAATGTTTTTCACACTTTAAGATATGAAAGCATTTTTACACCCTTGTTCTAGACCAAAGAAAACACGAGGGAGTTATAAGAAAAATGATAAATTGTGGATCTGGACATATTTTCTCGTATAAATTTAAGTGACATCAGGCGTGTAAATCTCACCATCAGACGGAAACAAGTTTATTCCCATTGCTGAAGCATCACACTGTGATCCTGTTAGTTCTTTTTCATGTGCTCATTCATCCTCTCTAAATTTTCTGAACTGAGTTTATTTTATTGCTGACACACATCATTTGTGATTTTCTTCCACCATGTTTCTAAAAATAAGGAGGTAAAATATTTGTGTCTCTTTACCAGCTGAAAAACACCTCAGTCGGCTGCAAACACAATTCCTTCCTTCAGTCCTGTGTGTGTTTGCTGACCTTTCTTTGTGTCAAAGTTCATTTGTTTCTGTTAGAAAAATAAAGGCTTGATTCTTATTTATTCTGTCACCAAATTAAAACGATCTCCTGTAATCTGCAGGCTCATTTGTTGTGAAACAAAAGCATTCCAGCTCTACAAGCTGCTTACGGATCTGGACTGGAGTCAGTTTGGAGATTTTCTCTGAGCACAGAAGCTGAGAGGGCAGCGAGGCAAAGCGCTTTAGATTATCTAATAGACGTTTGAATAAAATAACGTACTGTTTAGGTGTTTTCTGACCCTCGTGTAAAAGCTACATCCGCATGAAGCTGATAAGATAGATAAACATAAAGTTACAGATGAACTTCAGTTGTTCTGATTTTTACTCCAAATGTTGTTTAAATGAATCAGGGCCAACAGGGGCAGTGATGCTTAATAGGAAGAAAACACATGAGACTTGCATCTCAGAACTAGTTGTTACCCTTCGTATTTTAAACGGGTTGCTATTCGCCCTTTTTTAAAAACCTCAACGCTGACTCGTCCCTCCCTCAGCACTTTAGACGAATTTAAAAATTTTCTTTTACCTCCAGAATTTTAGAAAAAGTGTTGGCCAACCAGCTTCCAGTGTTTCTACCTGCTCATGACATTTTAGATAAGTTTCAGTCTGGTTTCTGTCAGCTACTCTACTCAAACAGCCCTGCTCAGAGTTTCTGATCATATTTTAATGCACAGATAATATTCGGTTCTTGTTCTGTTGGGTCTTTCTGCCCTCTTTAAGTAATGATGGTACCCTGATTGAGAGGCTTTGAATGTGGGTAAGCATCTCTGAGTCAGCTCTCAGCTTTCAGCTGCTTCTGCTAATGTTGTGTCCTCTTCAGTCACTTTATCTTCTGGTGTTCCCCAAGGTTCGATCATCGCGCCCGTCTTGTTTGCTTTGTACTTGCTTCCATTTGGACACATTCTGAATTACTTGAAGACATCTCATACCATTGTTATCCATCTACATGAAAACCAAACCCCAGAATGACGTGAGACTGTCTGTCCTTCAGGACTGACTTCATGCAGCAGTTCTGTCTCATCCGTCTGTAAATGCACAAAAACCTGAAGTTCGTATCTGTGTCCCTGATAACTTTGTTCTGATGGTAACTGAGAGGTGTGAGGAATTACTTTTCTTCAGTTTTGATGAGCATGTTGGTGGTCCTGTACAAACTTTGCCAGTCTTAAATATATTTTGTCTCAGTGTGAAATAGAAATGACCATTCTTTTATTTCATGACCCCTCATTTGCATATCTCTTGACCCTATTAAGGGACCCAAGCCCTAGTTTAGGAACCTCGAGACTGAAACCTGCTGACTGTAAATAAAGAACTTAAATACAGCTGAAGGTTCACAGTAATGTTCACACTTGATCTTGATTTGCATGTAAGTTGCATTACATACTCTCTACCCTTGGTATGTTGTTCTTTGTTTGTAATTAGGGGTCAGATGTGAAACTGAAACCCTTCTTGTCTCATTGATCTCAGTTTTATTATGAGAACAAAGTTTTTCCATCTGATCCCTGCTGTTTATTCATCTTTGTCTGTCTTTTCTTTTTAAATCATTTTGCAGCATTCATTAATTTTAATTGGACACCTCCTTTAAAGCAGCTGCTGCATGATCCTTCATCCTATTGGCTCTCTGCTCTCATTGGTGACCAACCACAGGCCGTCATTCTTCACGGATTCTCCATAGTTCCTCTCAGCTGCCTCTGGCTGCAGCAGCTTTTCGAAGCTTTCCTTCAGCTTGCTGTCTAACTGTTTGAATCTTTGACTTTACGATGGCACCGCTGTCCATCCAGTCCGGAGTGAAATATGCCAAAACGCTGCTGCCAGAGACTCTGATGAGGTCAGTTTGTTAAATATTATCAAAAGTTAAAGTCGACTTTTATAAATTCAGTTTAGTTATCTTAAATCTGGGGATTCGACAAATATTAGTAATTTTACTCAAGCCAGCTGTACGTCAAATTTTATTCAGGACATTTTTAGACTTTGCAGAGGAAGCTGTGTGTGTGCAGAACTGCAGAAGAAGAATGCCAGCCACTCAGTAAATAGGATTATTGAACCTTTCAAATAGTGAAAGGAAAGGAGTCGAGAGGGTTTTTATAGATGTAAGTCTGAGGTTATTAAAACCTCCAACATGACTATAAGATTTCAAACTGTAATGCAGTAAACTTTGAATGACCTGCAGGTCCATGTCCACAGTCCAGACCACCATCTCTCGACACATCCTGCCCCTAAATCAGCCACGCTGTTTCAGAGTGTGCACATACAGCCGGATGCGGCGGCGAAGTTTGATTGCGTCTTCTCTAGACGAGCTGCTGGACCAGGTAAAAACAACCCATAAACTCTGTTAGTCAATAAACAGTAGTGTGCATAAGTCTTGAGCCACCTCTAATTTCTTCATATTTTGTTAAGAAAATGAGAAATAGATGCAGTTAGTTTTTGAAACGTGTGCAAACATGGAAAAATGGTAAACAGGCCAAAACAGAGTTTGTACAATTCCAACAAACTTTAAATTCAATATTTGGTATGACTACCTTTATTGTTCATTACAACCTGAACTCTCTTAGTCACCGTCTTAGTAGTTTCTTTAAGCAGTCTTTAGGAACAGTGCAGCATTCGATACTATTGACCATAATATTTTACTATGGAGATTAAAACAGGCTGTAGGTATTAAAAGGTGTTTGAATGAATCTGATCATGTAAATCTTCTTCAATAACTTTGGTCCTAGCATGTGATTTAGGGTTATGTGCTAGTACCAGTTCTGTTTACATTATACATTCTTCCCTTGGGCACTGTTATTAGAAGGCATAGCATACATTTTTATTGCTATGCAGATGATACCCAACTCTATCTATCCATGAAGCCAGATAACACACACCAATGACCACCAATGAAGTTGACCACGATATGTCCTTAAATGCATGTATGAACCAAATATGTAGGACTGCTTTCTTCCATTTGCACTATATCTCTAAAATTAGAAATATCCTGTCTCAGAGTGATGCTGAAAAACTAGTTCATGCATTTATTACTTCCAGACTGGACTACTGTAATTCATTATTATCAGGATGTCCTAAAACTCCCTGAAAAGCCTTCAGTTAATCCAAAATGCTGCAGCCAGAGTACTGACAGGGACTAGAAAGAGAGAGCATATTTCTCCTGTATTGGCTTCCCTTCATTGGCTTCCTGTTAAATCCAGAATTGAATTCAAAATCCTGCTGCTCACATACAAGGTCTTAAATAATCAGGCCCTTAAACACCTCACAGCCCATTTATGAATCTGTACCATCAACATCAGTATCATGAATAAAAAAAGCAGAGAATTAGATGAATTGCCAAAGAGATGCCATTCCATGCATCCAAAAGAGAAAGTGGGAGGGTGGCTAAGGGAATTTTGAGGACTTCAAATTCTACTACAAGGCATGAGTTCAAGTTGAAATGGCACTGGAATTATAGTGGAAAGCTCAATGGTCAATGGTAACTTTATTTTCCCCAGTGGGAAACTTCAGGTTTTTTCCCCAGTATGTCCACACATCAAACAACACAAAAAAGAGAGAGAACAGCCCAACCTTTACCCGGATTTGTTTACCCTAACCCCCTAACCCTAACACCTTTAGACAAATTACCATGTTTTCATGTATTATAGTGGCATAATGGCAACGCAGATTGTTTACCTACTTGTCCAGAGATTGAACAAGTAACACCAAAAATGATTCTGTCCTACACCTCCAGCCTCCAACATCGCCTTCTCATAATGGACATGTGTCTTGATCTACCCTGCTTGACCCAGGATTTGTAAATCAAGTGGTGGTCTAAGGAGCTTGGAAAGAAAAGCGTCTGGACTTCTTTAAGTTGCTTGAAGATGTTTCACCTCTCATCCGAGAAGCTTCTTCAGTTCTGAAGAAGCTGAAGGAGCTTCTTGGATGAGAGGTGAAACGTCTTCAAGCAACTTAAAGAAGTCCAGATGCTTTTCTTTCCAAGCTCCTTAGACTACGATGACTTGGATGACTGAGAACCTTCACAGACAAATGAAGTGGTGGCAGTTACTGAAGTATAAAGAGCAGCTTTGTAAACATTATCATCATAATATAAGTGGGTAAGAATAAATCAGCAGAAGATATATGGAACGATGTGGTCACCCAGATTCATAAAGTCCTGGAAAGAACAAAACCAGGTAGAAAGTTTATGGACAAGCAAGTTTGGTGGCAACTGATGATCAGGGAGAAGAACGTGACCTTCAAGGCATGATTTCAAACTCAGACTTCAGCTGACTTCAAGCATTACGGGGCTTTCAAATCAGCTTTAAAGTGGGGCTAAGAGGTCCAAGAGCAAGAGTACTGACTTCTCTATGAGGAAGTGCATACCTCCTGAGGTACAAACAAAATCTGCTGCTTGGCCAGTCAAAGTTCTAGCTCACCCGCACAATGGTGTTCAACTGAAAAACCAAAGGCAAAATTCATGCTTAAGTTAGCACCTAATTTGGTTACTTTGTCACACTGTGAAAATGTTTGAATGTGTCACTGAAGGCCATCTATGGAACGTCATTCAAAGTATGCACAATGATTTCATCAAAGGCCGTTCCACAATAGATATCACCCACGCTGCAATGTTATGTAGTGATTGACACTGAGAGAAGAACATGGCATTCCTGGAGATGGAGAAATCATTCACCAAAGTGCCTCACAAACTCATCTGACATGCACGTTGTCCCTGACATGTGTCACCATTCACCTGTTAATCAAAGTGGCCACGCCCCTACTAATGCAAACTTTAGGCCTTAATAGAATTTAAACAGGTGACTCATAAAAACATTCTCACCCTCTACAGTTGTTATGAAGAGATGAAGAAATCGTCAGATTCTGACTCTTTGAATTGATTCTCCTGTTTTGTGTCTCAGGCAGCGAGGGTGTTCATGATGTCCTACCAGTTCCTGACTCTGGTCCTGGAGGAGGACGGGACTGTGGTAGACTCAGAGGAGTTCTTCCAGTCACTGCCCAGTAGCACACCGCTGATGGTGCTGGAGAATGGGGAGATGTGGACAGAGAGCAAGGTGAGAGCAGAGATGACGTTCATCACTGCGGCTCAGTTTCTGTGTGCATTTATGAAGTGAGATGATCTCTCTTCACTGAGCCCAGGACGGAAGTTCACACGCTTCAGCAGCATGAAGAACAGACAGGAAATGGATCAGGAGTTAAAAAATGAATTCTTCTTAAATAAGCCTTTTGTTGCCCTGAATCATGTAGCTTGTATTTTTTAATAGAGGAAAAAGGTTTTTACCCAAATTAAAATTTTCTGAACATGTTGGTGTTTCAGATTATTCCATGCTTCCGTCAGCCAAAGAAGAGTGGGATTGCCAAACTAACCTTTGACCTCTACAAACTGCAGCCTAAAGACTTCCTGTGCTGCCTCGCCATCAGGGCCACGCTGTATGAGACGTACACACTCTCGTACGACTTCAGATTCACCAGGATCAAACGCATCCTCAAGTAAGTCGAGCCTGATAACAGTAACAGTCTCAGCAGCGTTATGCAAAGTCTGATTTTTTTTTGTCCTTTCTAATATTAATTTAGTTTATATTTTCAGTTTCCAGTCTGAATTGTTCAAAGCTTTTGAATTCATAACTGGCTAAGTTAACCTCTTGTGTACGTTTATAACCGTTTCCTTTTTTTCCATTTTTGTCACAGAACTTTCTGAACACTTTGTAGAAACGATCCAGTTATTATGAGGTGTTTTTAAAGAAAATTTGACACCACAAATGTTAGGGCATTTCATAGAAAGAGGTAAAAAAAGAAAGAGAAAAGTAGATGAGTTTGTTTTTTTTTTTAAGTAAGGAGTGATCAGTCAGTGACATTTGACAAACTGGAAGTGTATCTTTAATATTGTGGAAGGTCTTGAAAATAAACTAAGTATAAATACTTTAGTAAGTACTACGTAGCTTAGTGCAGTCTACTGTGAGCTAAACTGGCTAGTGTGCAGTGATGTGTTGAAGTTTACAGTAATGAACGATGTTGGACTGGTACAGAGCGGCTGTGGTGTTCATGGTCAGTGTTTGGTTACATCAAGAGTAGCAGACCTCACTTTAAATTTAAGGTGATGATGCTGATTAGAGTCACTAAATTCCAGCTTTATATTAGCTTTATTCAGTCTAGGCATTGGAAATCAGCCCTAATACCTCATGCAACATTGCTTATTATGAGTTCCTTTGACTAAATTTCTCTGTCTCTATCTTCAGCTCGCTGTTGTGCAGCGTCACCTCTCTGACCAGACTAGCCGGACAGCTGCTGCTCTGCACATCCTCCTCACTACTGCAGTTCACTGGAAATGCCAGTCGCTAAAGCCATGTCTCTTTGTGTTAAAGCAGCTGTTCATTCAGGGGGGTGTACTACGAAGCTGGTTAACACGCCCAGGCTTTCTTTGCGTTACCGCCCTCGACAAATCGTAGGGCCAAGATGAGGGGCAGCCCAAGCAGAGGAGTCTAGACATCCCTCTGTCCAGCCTCCAGCTTATCTGGTGGGAGACGCTAAGGTGTTCCTAGGCTGGCCTGGGTCTGCCAGACCTCCTCCAAGAAGGACATGGAATACCTCACCTAGAAGCTGCTCAGGAGGCATCCTAGTGAGATGCCCAAACCACCTCGATTGGATCCTTTCGTTGTGGTGAAGTAGCAGCTCTACTCAGAGCCCCTCCTGAATGATTGAACTCCTCACCCTATCTCTAAGGCCTGATATATAAAAAACATATTTTCCCAGCACAGAATCTAAAAAGCACTTTAAAAATGTAAATAAAAGAATCAGTGAAAATGTGGCCTTCCAGCTGATTTTTAAACCAGTGCTCTGAACATAATCTGGTCCCAACCAGGGCATGTGTTCATCATCAGTTACCATGGTGATTTAGCCAGGTAAAAACAGAGCCACTTTCATGACACAGGAAACTCTGATTTTAAGCTCCAGATAGCTCGAAAGACCATTAATCTGGCTTGGTAGTATACCCCACTGCTGAGGTGGGACTGACTGTAATGAATGATCAGACCATCAGTTTGTGTGTTTGAGACAAACTAGAGAAAACTCGTGTTTGATTTCCTCTCTGCCTGAATAAAGATAGTGTTTAAATTGTCTACATATGGATCACTTATGTGTGTGTTTCCATAGAAAGCTGAGAGCATTTCTAGTGTTTCTATCAGGTCAGCATTTTTTAAGAATGCCTCAGATCTGATTTCAGCTGGAAAGATTTTTGTATTGAATGAGATTAAATGTGTTTTTGTAAATCAAATATCTGACTAATAAATCATTGACTCTGTGCCTGTTTGTGTTTCTCAATAGCACTTCATCCCAGCAGACTGCAGTTCTGTATAGTGCCTCATGACTAAAAGGACAACTCACTCTAGAGTTTAAATATCTGGGACGCCCCACCATTTAATTTTGGAACTGAAGACGTTTCTTGGATGAAATTAGTTGGACCCAACTAAAGATCCAACTGCTGTATTTCACAGGGAGGAAAGGAAAGAGTTCCTGTTGCCATTTAGAGGCAAAGTTGCCCTCTACAATGTACTCAACAGACAATATCATTTTTTACATTTTTTCTTCTTTTTCTCTGCTCTTGTTTTACTTAACCAATTCAAGCTGAGTGCATTTATTAGAATTAAAATTTAGACTTCTATTTACTAACATTATTTTATTATTACATTCATAAAATATGTGGTAGAAATGTTCTTCATGGAGATACTTTTACTCTCTTACTTTGAGTATATTTCAGAGCTGGTACATTTTTACTTTTACCTGAGTAAAGAAGTGGAATCAGTACTTCAACTTTTACTGGAGTATTTTTTAACAGTAGTACCTGTACTAGCAGCTCAAAGAGCATCGTGGGCTCCTTTGATGTTGTCCCTCAAAGAAAGTACCCTCACTTCCTGCCACCATTTCTGTGCACACATATGTACATGTCATTGCTACTAACAATAAAGTACCCTGCATCTTAGGACTTTCGTTCTGCAGCAGTCTGAAGAACCAAGAGCACAAAGCTACATGCTTCAATAAAGCCTCAAACTAGGAACTGATGTTTTCTTCATGCAACATGTCTTCATGGTTCATATTCCTGAACACGATCACGTCTTTTTCCAACTTCAAACTCTTCAGATGTGCTAGTGCTCGTCTCTGAATTCATGATCAACAGGTCTGCATAGAAATGAAAAGGCTTCCAAGGAACTGACACCTCCCTCAAGATGAAGTGCTGAAACTGACATAAAAATAGAGAAATGGGAAAGCGTCCAGTCATGTGACAACGAGAAGGAGCACAGCTGAGCCTCCATTTAACACCACAGAGCAGAAGGAGTATCCCACCTGGAAAACAAAGACTCATACATCAGGGTACTTTCTGTTGATTACAGCTCCGCTTTCAATACTGTCATCCCTCACAAACTCACTCACAGGCTGGCAGCACTCGGCCTACACCCCACCCTCTGTGATTGGCTACAGGACTTTCTGACTGGCAGGCCCCAGTCTGTCAGGATCGACAACAGGACTTCAGCCAGCATTATTAAAAACACTGGCGTCCCACAAGGTTGCATCCTCAGCCCCATCCTCTACACCCTGTACACCCACGACTGTGTCGCCTCCAACAAAGACAACATCATTTTGAAGTTCGCGGACGACACTGCAGTGATCGGTTGCATCACTCGAGGGGAGGAAGTGGCTTATAGGAGAGAGGTGGCCGGTCTGGTGTCATGGTGTGAGGACAACAACCTCACCCTCAACACTGACAAGACAAAGGAGATGATAGTGGACCTGAGGAAGAAGAGGAGGCCTCACCAACCGCTGTCTATCCGGGGCCTTGAAGTGGAGAGGGTGAGCAGCTTTAGGTACCTGGGCGTCTACATCTCTGAGGACCTCACCTGGACACTGAACACCACACAGCTGGTCAAGAAGGCTGAGCAGCGGCTGTATTTCCTGAGGAGGCTGAGGAAATTTGGTTGGCCAAGATCCTCAGCAGGTTTTACAGCTGCATTGTGGAGAGCACACTGATCAGCTACATCACTGCATAGTACGGCAGCACTACTGCTATGGACCGCAAACGCCTGCAGAGAGTGATAACAACCGCGGAGAAGATCATCCGGACCCCGCTGCCCTCTCTGCAGAGCATCTACCATCGCAGAGTCCAGAGGAGAGCTGCCTCCATCCTCAAAGACCCCACACACCCCCAACACGGACTGTTCACACTTCTGCCCTCGGGGCGGAGGTTCAGAAGTGTGAAATCCAGAACATCCAGACTCACTAACTCCTTCTTCCCCACTGCTATCAGACTCTTGAACAGCTGACCCATTTTGAACAGTAATAACAATTTTTTTGCACGTCAGGTCATCTTACATATTAAGCCAGCATATTAAGCTATAGCTCTTTTGCGCACATCTGTTTCAAATCTCCATATTTTGTCTCCTTTTCTGTCTTCATGGCTGGGGTGGCTGTAGCTCAGGTGGCAGAGCAAGTCAGCCACTAACCAGAAGGTTGGTGGTTCGATCCCAGGCTGCTCCAGTCTACATGCCAAATGTCCTTGGGCAAGATACTAACCCCATGCTTGCCTACTGGTGGTGGTCAGAGATCCCGGTGGCGCCAGTGTCCGGCAGCCTTGCCCCAGGGCAGCTGTAGCTACAATGCAGCTCGCCATCACCAGTGTGTGAATGACTCAATGTAGTGTAAAGCGCTTTGGGGGTCCTTAGGGACTAAGTAAAGCACTATACAAATACAGGCCATTTATATGTGCTATTTCTATTGTACATATTAATCGGCATCTGTGGGCGGACAGCAAAGAAAGAATTTCATTGCACAGAGAAATGCCTTTTCTCTTGTGACACATGACAATAAACACTTTGAATCTTGAATCTTGAATCTCTCTTGAGTGACAGGAGAATGGTGGCTAAGCTGTCATCCCTGTTGGACAACATCTCCCACCCCATGCAGGAGACTCTGACAGCACTGAGCAGCTCCTTCAGTGGCAGGCTGCGGCACCCACGATGTGGGGCGGAGAGATTTCGCAGGTCTTTCCTTCCTACTGCTGTCAGAC
>VUQG01046010.1:0-22097 GCA_015106755.1 Etia nguti
ACTTTAAGAACAGTTTCCCATCTAAAAATCTCAATTTTCTGCATTATTCGCTTGCTTATTACCCACCAGTCTACTGTTGTGTACAGTGCTGTCGGCCGCTGTTTTTTTTAAAATGACTTCTGACAAGAAAGCCTCATTTCTGCTGTTCAATACCGAAGAAATGTAAACTTTTAAAAATTATGACAAATCGCAAAATGCTTAGCTGTGTCTCTAATAAAACCTCAGTAACTTTGCTCTGCTTCATTTCAGCACCATCAGGTAATGTTCAGATGTTGATTCATGGTTTTCTTCAGTTTTTGATCTACTGCAGAATATTTTTAAGGTTATCTGCTATAAAAAGCCAGGCCAGGAAAATCTCCTTCATGTTTTTCTTTGTTTTATCCTCAGTTACTTTGACACAAAGGCATCTGCTGTGATGCTTACACCTCTGATGAAATCTCACAAGTGTCAGTCCTGATAAAGGATCAGAATTATAATATTTCTGACTGTCTGAGGCAAAATTTCCCTGATTCAAACTGAATCGAAATCGTGGATCGAATCAGGACCTTGTGAATCGGAATCGAATCGATTCTAGAAATCAGTGACGATACCCAGCCCTAGTAATTACATTGATATAAAAGAGTATAGCCATAAGTCTACTTAGGGTTTGTTTGTTGTGTCCACAAAGTGATGAAAATCAGACTAAATTAAATATTTGATTATCTGTTTTTAGCCCTATCTTTTTTTATAGCCATATAATCTTGCTAAATTAGTTGAGAGATAACAGCCTGCTGTAATACTCGTTTCAGTCTGCATAGCAGGTCAACACATCATCAAGCAATTATACAGAGGAAGAACAAGATTGTTTTTCTTTGTTAATGTAGTTTGATATGTTCCAAAGCCAAATGAGTTCAGAAAAAACAGGGATAGAGCACAAAAGTAAAACTTCTCAAAGTAGTTAGTAAATGGCGGTTGCTAAGTTCAACATAGCTCCTCTTTCTTAAAGAAGACAAAAGCTTGAATAAGCAAAGTCAAATTGAATAGATGATAGAAGTGGAAGAATCTCAAACATTTTAAACTTTTCACAAATATTTGCCATGGTTAATTGATTATATGTCCAAAGCTGAATTAAGACAATGCTTACACTCACTGGCCATTTTATTAGGCACAGCTTGTTAGTACTATGTTGGATCCCCCTTTGTCTTCAAAACTGCCTTAATTCTTTACGGTATAAAATGAACAAGGTGCTGGAAACATTCCTCGGAGATTTAGGCCCATATTGAGCAATATCAGAAAATCGCCGCAGGTTTGTCAGCTATACGGCCGTGGAAATCTCCCATTCCACCACATCCTAAAGTTGCTGAATTGGATGGAGATCTGGTGACTGTTGAGGTCTTTTGACTAAAGTGAACTCATTGTTATGTTTAAGAAACTAGTTTAAGAATTCTGACATTGCTAATTGCTGCTTCCTGCTGGAAGCTTCTAATTGCTGGAAGCAGCAATTAGAAGACAAGGACACTGTGTTTATAAAGGGATAGCTGGCAACAACAGATGCTCCTTTGATACTAAGGGGTCCATCAAGAGCCAAGAAAATACCCCCCTCCCCGAAAGCAGGATGGATCCAAACTTTTATGCTTTCATCCACACTTTCATGTCTTTCTGTCATGGCCCTGGGTGTTTGGCCCAGCACTTTAAGTTTTTGGACGCTAAAGTTCTACTTATTAATAATATATATATTTTTTTAATAAATACTCCTTTGTTAAGTTCTTTCATGTTTCCCCATTTAGTTATGGATCTCATTTCCTGTTTTATTTTGGTAGTCACTTGCTTTTGGTGTTTTTGCTTCTCCTTCTTTCTTTTGTGCTTGATTATTATCACCTGCATCTTGTTACCCTCCTGTATTCGCTTCTTCTAATTGCCCTCATGTGTATATATATATACTGTTTTATTCTATATACTATACATATCCTCAGTCTATACCCTAATGTGTTCAGTACTCTGGATTCAGGTTGCCTTTATGGACTTGGGGTAACTCGGACTTTAACATCTGAAAGTTGCAGCAGAAATCAAAACTCATCAGAGCAGGCAATGTTTTTCCAGTCTTCGATTGGCACTGGTTTAGTGAGTACATGCAAAATGCACCCTCAATTTCCTGTTCGTAGCTGCCAGGGGTGGTACCTGGTGTGGTCTTCTGCTGCTGTAACTCATCTGCTTCAAAGTTCAGCATGTTGTACATTCAAAGGTGCTCTTCTGCATACCCTGGTTGTAACAAGTAGGTATTTCACTTACGGTTTTCCAATGTTGTCTTTATGTTAGTCAAAAAACAAGTATTACACATTGCTTGTTATTTTTCTTAATAGTAATGGAGCACATTCCCTGATTATTTTCAAGAGAAAGTAATTCATTACACTAATCGTTACATTACTTTTGTGTTACTCTGTAAATCAACCTGACAGACATTGTCACATAATTACCAGTTAGCAAAAAAACAACAACTTTAGCCTGCAGTCCCAATGGTGCAATACAGTAACCCATACATTACTGTGTTAGTAAAAAAGATGTAATGTGATTACAGTGTCACTTTGTAATTACACCCAACACTGCTTCACCTTCCTATAGCTTGAAGCAGTATGGCCCTTCTCCTCTGACCTCTGACATTAATGAGGCATTTTTTCCCAGAGAACTGCAGCTCACTCAATATTTTCTCTTTTTCAGACCACTGTTTGCAAAATCTGGAGACGGTTGTGAGAAAATCCCAGTAGATCAGCAGTTCCTGAAATATTAATAGTAAAAAACCATGCTATGATTAGTTTTACTTAAATCACCTGGTAAATGGACTGGTTCTTATATAGCGCTTTTCTACTCTTCTGAGCACTCAAAGCGCTTTTACACAACTCGTGCATTCACCCATTCACACAAGCACATTTTTCTAAGTGCTTTCTTACTAACATTCACACACACATTCATACTCCGATGGATGCATCGGAAAGCAATTTGGGGTTAGTATCTTGCCCAAGGATATTTGGCATGCTGACTAGGGGAAGCCAGGAATCGAACCACCAACCTTCCGATGAGTAGATGACCTGCCCTACCACCTGAGCTACAGCCACCCCATATACTATACATATCCATAACACTACCTTTCTTCTCCTTTCTGATGCTACTGTTTGAATTTCAGCAGGCTGTGTTAACCATGTCTACATGTATAAATGCAACTGAGTTGCCGCCATGTGATTGGTTGATGAGATGCTTGTGTTAACAAGCAGATGAGCAGGCCACATTTATAGGTATACCTTAAAAAGTGACTGTTTTATGTATGAAATCAATGTTTAAAGCGGCTTGTGGTGCTGTGATGTCCACAACCACATACAGCAAGGTGTTTTAATTCAATGGAATCCCTTTGAAAATGACGTTATGTAAAATGAGCCTAAATATTAAGGAAATTTCTGTTTGGTCCATTAATTCTTTGTTGTTGCAATGCTTCTTGGCAATAAATTGGTAGAAACCATTAGAAAGGTTGCTTATTTTCACTTAAATGGTGTCACATTTGTAAGGAAAACACATTTGTGGGTTGAGCAGCAGACTTGAGTATGTGGACTGTGCCCATGAAAAACTTGCCAAACACCTTATTCTGCTTTTGACTCTTGTTTGAGCTTCTGGGACCCACCTGATTGACAGCATACAGACTTGGGTACCAGCACCTTGGGTTACCAGTCACCCTATGGACTATGAAGTCCATAGGATGACTCCAAGTTGGTGTTCTGCATCATCAAGCTGCAGCATTATCTGAAGTGAGCCCTACTACCGTCTCCAAATTGAAGACCATGTTGTATATAACAGGGGATGTCAGAGACAAGCAACAAAGTGGGGGTCCCAAGGAGATGAAGACTTTTTTCTCACCCAGTCAGCACTTATAAACCATAGACAGACTTGTTTGCAGGACTATATGGCCGATGGCTCTCTACCCAGACAATCTGGAACAGCCTGGATACAGCCAATCTCCGGTCCCATGCTGACAACACACTGGAACCTGAACATGTGGAGGAATGTCCAGATTGGAGAAAACACTGAGAACGCTATGCTGATTGCTGCAGAGATGGGGTAACAGCTTTTTGCAGAGGCATTGTGATGTATGGGGTGGCATCTCCCTCAAGGCTTGTCATCACTGGAGGCAATCTCTGTGTGGAGAGATATCGAGTTGAGATTCTGCAACCAGTGGAAATTTCTTATCCTCACATTCTGGGAACAAACTCTATCCTCCAAGATGACAACACTCACCCCCACAGAGCAAGATTGATCAGGGACTACCTCCAGAATTTGGGAAAGGAGAGGATTTAATGGTTGCCTGCAGTCCTGACATCAACCCCATTTAACGCCTGTGGGATCAGCTTGGGTATGCTGTTCGTGCCAGAGTGACCAACACAACCACACTGGCTAACTTGGGACAAATACTGGTTGAAGAATGGGATGCCATTCCACCAAGCTGGTGTCCAGCAGGAGGAGGTGCCAGGCTGTTGTGGCTGAGTATGATTCATCTTGTTAAATTGCCAATATGTCTTGTTTCTTCAGAGTTCAGTGATCCAATCCAAGACTCAACAGCAGAGTAGGGTGTTTGACATTGACAGAGAAGATTTGGCACAACCCACATACTCAACTCTGCTGCTCAACCCAGAAATGCATTTTCCTTACAAATGTGGAACCATTTAAGGGTAAATAATCTGGTTTTCCAACAATATAAGATTTATTGCCTAGAAGCGTTGTTACAACAAAGAAATAATCGACCACACAGAAATGTCCTTACTTTCTGTGCCAACTTTATACTGTCCCAAACAATTCCACTGAAAACATAAAATTACAATCCCACCCACTAACACTACAATTTCATTGGACTCCAATCTTTCTGGACTATCTCACACACTTCACCTATGAATCATAGTATTGCCACAATGTGATTGTGCAGTAACATCAAAAATACATCTTGTGTGTTTGCATGGCAGATCTCTAAATACAACCTCACCTTGAGAGTTGCTACCTGTGTCTCCATAGTGACAGAGTGACAGCAAATTCACCTGGTTGCTCCTGCTTTGTTTCATACACTTATAGTCAGGGCAGAAACAGATAACAGAATTGAAGAAGGTAAGCGGGGAGGCAAGGAAGAGTAGGATCAAAGTAGAGGAAGATAAAGCAATAGCTCAGTCATTCTGACAGCTGTACTCTGCCTATTCCTGCTAGTCTGCTTGCACTCTTGCTTACTAATAAGCCTTCTTTGAAAACATGAAAAAATGATGCCTTGCTGTTTAAAGGTGTTGATTTATAGGAAGATTTTGAATCTTGTGTAAACATAAAAGAAAAATAGAACTACTTCAGGATAATGAAGAATTTCCTGGTTAGTCTGCTCAAGAAACATCACCACACTGAGTACTTTGGATCTCAATAAAGATAATTAACAGTTCAGTGATAAAAGGTTAGCACTCGTATAGTAAAACAAATATGTGGGTGCCTTGGGAACTTATCCAACAGCCTGGTTTGTTATCATTCAGTAGGTCTGTCTGTTACCTGTTAACACTAAAGACACATTTCATGCAGCCTTTGAATCACCTTACATGCCTGTCTTTCTCCACAACAGACTGTGGGGTTAAGACAATAAGCAGAAGAGATGAGATGAAGAAGAAAGAACAGACTGGAAGGTAAATGAATTACTAAGGCTGAAAGATTGTTACGAATAGTAAAACATATTCCTTTAGCCTCAGTGCATTGGATACCTTTCAGAAGTCATGGGCCACTGGGGGTTTTTTTCTTATGGGTGTCACTTCCAAAGTCAAGGTCAAGTTTATTTATAAACAACAACGACTAAGGCTGTTAAAGCAGCCTTGGGTCAACACACCTGAATCAATTGATTAGTTCATTACCAGGCCTCTGGAAAACTTCTTGACATGTTGAGGAGGTAATTTAGCCATTTAAATCAGCTGTGTTGGATCAAGGACACATCTAAAACCTGTGGGACACCGGCCCTTGAGACCTGGAGTTCGACACCCCTGATATACACCCTTTCGTGGAAACTTTGTGCCACAAAGCAAAAATGGTTCAGGAATGGTTTGAGGAGCATCCATAGAGTCCTACATGACTTAAAGGATCTGTTGCTAACATCTTGGTGTCGGATACCACAGCACACCTTCAGGGGTCTAGTGAAGCCTCAACGGGTCAGGGCTGTTTTGGCAACACAACATATAGTTATAGTTTAACCAGATGCTGTGGTTTCTTTCCCCTTTCCTTTTACTTCTGTTTGAACTCTCTTTAGTTCGGTTTAGCTATCAAAACATAAACAGTTAGGTTTTGGTATGAAAACCAACTTGGTTAGGTATAGAAAACGTTTATAGTTTGAGTTAAAATACAAGCCTTTTGAATGAAAACTATTCATGGCATGTTAAAAAATAACTCATCATGATACTCGGTTTAAGTGTGACAACTGGGGCTTCAGAAAAGTGACTTCATTAGATGAGCTAGAGGTGAGCCCTGTCTAACTTTTGTTAAATCCAGTCTATGACACACATCAGTAACTTAGACAAAATGTGAGTATTTGACACTCGGAATTTAAGAATGGTGTGCACGTTGATATCAGTGTGTCATTCGACCAACTTGATAAAGACTAACATGTAATAACAAAATCACCTTATCAAATGTGATCTCAAATGTTTGCATACACACCTGCTTTGGTCACTGAAGATGTATCCAGACTGGAAAATTGGCCACTGGCGACTAGCCAAATTCTTGTAATAAGGGGCAAGACAAAAAATAATGATTTTCGCTGAGTGGTTGTTGAATTTGAACATTTGAACATTAATGGCATTGGCTGGTAGATGATTACATTAAAAAAAAAGTTATTTCCCTCCCTGAATACAACTTGGTAATTTTGGTGATCCGATGAGAGTTCATATTTATCCACCGTGGCATATTTGATGTTTTGAATGAAATTTTATGAACTGTTGGATGTATTACCATGAAATCTGGCTCAGGCACAGTCGCTCTGTCAGAATTTCAATTTCTTCAAATGCTCACTGAAGTACACCCAGAACAGAGCGGCTAGTATGTTGAATTTACTATTCCCTTTTTTTTTCTTTTACCCAGAACAGAATTTGGATGTGGAATTTCAAATGCAGAAGTGTCCACATTTTTTTTTAACTCGAGTCATTGGTATTGGAACCACAAATCCTGTCAGCCCACTCAGATATATTATGGCCATTTCAAACTTTGTGAAAAGGAGATTTCCCCCCCACCACCTAAAAAAGACACAACAAAAATGAAAAAGTGTTAAAATGACAAATATGAGAAGTGTATTTTTTTAACAACATATTTTTAAAATATTTTAAAAAGTGGACTTGGGAAGACTAGCTGCTTTACTGTCCTCTTTCTAACAGAGTTCAGATGTTAATCCTTGGACCCTGTGGATGCAGTGTTTTTACCCAGAATTCTTTATTCCTTGTGTCCTGCCAATATTTCAGGCAAAGTAAGATGATGTCACAAGACACATTGCTGTACATGCTGTATGTTTTCTTTCCGTCTCTCTCCCTCTCCACTTTGTCTGTAATTTTCCGTGTATGAGACTTTTTTGCTCTCTCCTACACACACACCCTCACTGTGTCATCCCGGACACTCTTAACTTGACTTTCATGCTTTGTAGTCCTCAGAAGGAGGATCATTTCTTCACTGCAGCTCTGTAAATCAGATTATACGTAATATATAGCCAAAGGTGTGTGAGCACCTGAACATTACACCCATATATCATTGCTGAACATCATTCCATGGACATAAACATGCTGCTACAAAGCCTCCACTCTTCTGTGAAGGCTTTGTATCAGATTTTGGAACTTGGCTGCAGTGATTTGCTCCCATTCAGCCACAAAAACATTCGCTAGATCCAACGCTGGTGTTGGAGGATAAGGCCAGGCTCATTTTAATTCATCCCAAAGCTGCTGGATGGGGGTTGAGATCAGGTGTCAAGCTAGACAAGAATAATTCTTTACAGAATGTGCTTTGAGCATAGGGGACAGTGAGTCATATAGTTTAGGTACCTCACCTTGATTTAAGCAAAGCAGCATCAGAGGAAATGAGTGTTTTTATATAATAAATCATAAGACCTGGTATGCTTTAGGGAACATGATGATACATTTTACATTAATCAGAGCGGCATGTTTCAACAAAATATACTGTGATACCATAGAAACAGAGACACTATGTGTGCAGACTGAAAACTGTATTTATCAGCATAAGTACTGGAAGCTAAGGCTAACACTTGCTGTTTCCAAATGTGTTTTTTTATTTAAAAGGTGCTCTATGTATTTTATTTTGAAAGTGACATCACTCCTAACCAGCTAGCCGTCCCTTCCTATCTCATGCCCTCCCTAACTGCAGGCTGGCCAGTTCAGTATTGTGGTCATCATCGGTGTCATTGAGCTGTCTCAAAGGCCACTGTGGTCCCTTTTCTGCTGCAGCTACTGCAAAAAAGAGGAAATTGCAGCTAATGACATGGAGGCTATTAAGGGGCCTACATGCTGAAAGCAGCAATGTGGCAACAAGAGACCATAGAAAGTCAATGACATTCAGCAACAATGGGAACAATGAACGGTTCCGAGCCTTCCCTCATTTCTTTATAATTTGCTAGAAAAATAGGAAATAGGTGTCGCAGTTAGTTGAAACATGCACAAACATACATGGAAATACAGTCCACAGATTAAAGCTTCTTCAAAGCTCTTCATTGAAAGTTGGCTGCCTTTTGTTCTGTTCTTTGGGAAAATACTTACCACACTGGTTCAGTAATGTTTAAGTCTTGATTCTGGGAAGACTAATTTATGACTCATGTCCACCCACCTGGGGGACTTAGTGTTCCACTGTGCGTTTTTTTATACAGGTGTGTTTTTACTCCATTGGCAGGATGTTTGGGATCACTGCAATGCTGAAAAATGAAACAGCTTCCAATCAGACGCTTTCCAGATATTATTGGGTAGTGGATGAAAATCTAATGTGTATGGACATTCGGAATTGACAAGATACCTAACATCACTGGATGAAATGCAGCCCTAAACCATGATAGAACCTCCATCGTGCTTTACTAAAGGTTGTAAACACTGTTGTAACTCTTTCCTGATCTCCTCTATACATAATGATGATGACTTCTAACAAAAGGTTTTGTATTCATCACCGCTTAAGACCTACTGCCACTGATTTTTAGTCAGTTCGTATATAATTTGGCATAACTCACAACTTTTCCTGTTGTTTAACTTGCCTAAGAATTGCTTCTTGACAGCCAACCTTCCACTGAGACCATGAGGCTTTGGTGAACAGTAGATGGATCAAATGAAGATCCAAATGTCTCTTTGGTTTTTGCCGGATTCTTTTCCTATTTCAAAGAAGCAAACATTCCTCTGAAAATGGTATAGCACAAGGACTGGTCTGAAAATGAATGAAAAGGTAACAAATGTCAAAGGAAAACTTTGAAAGACCGTAAAAAAACCCAGGAGAGCTGTGGCTCAAGAGTCTGGCTCTTTGGATGCAAAATATGAAAAAAAAGAGAGAAAAAAAAGAAAAAAAGTGGGGACTTTTTCACAGAACTGTATACATCCTAAAAATCAGAAGCAGACTGCAGGTGACCTAAGAGTTACAGTGGTCAACATATGTAACTGCTTAACAAATGTATTTCAACAAGAAATAGTATGCGTCTTTCTTTTTGAAAGTCTGCAATCTGAGATCCAGTTTTTGAAACGGGAAGAAAACTATGAGTACTGGATAAATATACACATTTAGTTCTAATAAAAGAAAACCATTTAAAATCAAAACCTACATATTTCAGTTACACATTGGTCAGAATTCAGAAGATTGACATCTGTCTCCATCTTTTAAGCAAAGTCTATTGCTCGTTGGCCCAGGTTCTGGGTTTGAATCTCCTGGTTAGCGTTGGGCTTCTTGCATCTGTATGCCACAGCTTTGAGATTTCCTTTAACTCTTAACTTGAAATAAGGCATCTCATTTAAACCCTCGACTAAACAAGCCAGGCGGTTGATTTTGCTTGCAAGTTACATGTATTTGGGATGATTTGGTCTCTCTTCTAGTTTAAAAAGAGATCAGTGCGAGCCTCTCCATTTTTTTTAATGCTCTCGCCTTTGTCTCCATAGCATAATGCTGCTTGCCCATGCCCTCTCTCCTGAGCCGTTTCCATTTCAGCGATGTTGGTGGTTGCGCTCCGCGTGGGTGTGCAAGCCAGAGTTTTTGTGTGTCAGTGCAGAAATGTTAATCTGTGTAGAGCTTCTCGCTGGCTGCATATGCAGCACTCTGAGAGTGTGCTGAAGTCTAGGTAAGGGTTTTGTATGAGTGCAGAAGTACCCAGGGCATCACTGTAGGCATGTGTTGATACTGTGTGGTATATGCTCTTAATCACAACTCCTCTCTTGTTTCTCCCAACCTCTCTCTTTCTCTCTTGGTCTCTGCTTACCCCTCTCTGCTCTGATTTGGTCTTCTGCAGGCCGTGGTGACCAGCAGAGCAGAGAAATTGCCTGTTATCTAGGGGGTCGATTCTTCATGGGGTCCCGTAAATTGCTTTGTATTGACACCCTGTCAGACTCGGGATCCTCACGTTAACCCCCAGATCTGCCCTAAGGTGAGATGACTCTTCCCAACACCAACTAGCCAAACCCCCCACTGTCCTCCTCTTTCTGAGGGCATGCCTGGAATTAACTACAGAAATATTAAAAGCATCAGGGTCAACCAGTGGGTCATGTGGGTCAGCGTTTGGCTACTTCACTGGGTGTCTGCAAACTTCATCAACATAAATTAGAATTTTGAAAAGAGTTTGAAATGAAGTGGAGTGAGAGCAGAGGAGAATTTAGATGGACGTCCATGGTGTATGGCCCTTGACTGCTCCAGTACCTCTTCTTAATCTTGCAGGAGGCATTTCATAAAAATCAATCACATTAGGATGACAGCTATAGTTGCTAGCAGGGCACTTGGAAACCACCAACCCTGTGATGGATGTGATTGTGAGACACTCAAGTAGTAATGGAACGGAGACGTTTCTGGTTGATTTTGGAAGTTTGTGTCATCTTTGATGGATCTCACATATTTAGATGCTTGTACATCTAATACCATGAATATTTTTCTGCCAACTGTTTCTAAAACTACTCCAGCCCTTTCAAGTATTTGGGCAGTTTCAACCAGTGTTTACTTAATCATGTCTTATTTTTTGCATTTTATACTGAAATGAACTGACTGGAACTGGGTTTAAAAAAACAGAGAGTGATTGCACTCACACGCTATTTTGCCCCATTTAGTAAATCTGACCCTAGAAGACTTAAAAGGGTTCCCACCCATATCTTGTGTATATTATATACAGAGAAAAAAGATGTGTACAAGTTGCTTCAAATCTGCCTGGAGAAGAGCTTGCTGTTCAAAACACTGGATACCAATTCCAAATAATGTACTGTAGGCGTGCAGCAGTATGCAGACCTTGCTTTTGTTCTACATAATGTGAATGTGTACAGAAATAAGTATGATAGTTAACTGTGATGATGGCAAAGGTCGTGCCTGTGATATTTCCTGAAACTGACTGATAACTACTGTATTGAATGTGACATCTGACATAAGACATCAGATTTCAAAAGATGTGGACTGTCTCAGTCCAGCCCATAAAGTCCTAAAAAAAAGAGAAAACAACACTCAAACCGCAAACTTGTGAATAAAACTGAAACTACCATGAATGATCTGTATTTGTTGAATTCACTGAATTCAGTGTCCTGTAATCTGTCTGCTACAGACGTCAATGTCTGGGTGTCATGTGACCAATGTAGCGTCAGCATAGGGGTCTGCCGCATTCAGAAACTGGGATGTCTTTTTTTTTTTTTTTTTTACTCTACCTAGCATATTTAGCCCTGATCCATCCTGTAGATATTCTGCTTCAGCCTGCTGAGGGACCTCCCATAATGCATTAAGCACCTCTCTTCTCTTCTCTCCTCTCTTTCACTCCTCATGCATTTATATGTCTTCGCTTTCCCCTAGTTTGTGCTTTGTCCTCTCTGTCTTCGCTCCCTTTACCTTCCTGCAGGTATCTGTGGTACGGAGCTGTGCTGTGTGTTTCTGATCTGCAGTTACTGGCCCTCGCTACCTGCCAAGTGTTTATTGTGATATTGTTTGTTGTCTGTTTATGCTCTTTTTTCATCTTCTCCCTTCCCGGCACCCTAACTGGTCCCAGCAGATGGCTGCTCTCCCGGAGTCTGGTTCTGCCTGAGTTTTTTGGGGTTTTTTTTTGCTCCCCTCTGTGCTCAAGTGCTTGCTCATAGCAGGTCATTGATTCATTTCTATTTAAACTCTATCTAATAATATTGTAGTGTTTTAATATTGTGCTTTATTTTTTTTACTGTCGCTGCACATTTACTTTGAATTGTGCTGGGGCTACACAAAGAAATCAAAAATACATCGAACTCAAGCACATTTTCATTTGAAATGGACCGATCGTGCCTTTCCTTATGTTCTTTTAGATATTTACACTTTTACAATAGTGGATGCTCAAATTCAACATGCCCAACATCCTCTAGTGGGCCCTGTGCTCACTGCCTGGCACTGCTGCTTGGTTAGCATTTTCCATAGAATACCAGAATTGGCAGGTCCACTGCTGGCACCCTGTGCTTTTCACAGGTGAAAGCAGGTTCACCATGAGCACATGTGACAGTCTGGAGAAGCTGTGGAGAGCGTAATCCTGCCTGTAACATTATTCAGCATGACTGGTTTGGTGGTGGATCAGTGATACGTATAAGCATGTGTGGGTCATACACACTACTGAGTACAATTTTGAGTTGCTATAATGAAATTGTGGCAAAACAGTTCTAGGCTGCCACGCCCTTTTTTCATTTTGATTTTTGAGGTGTCTTCGATTTGTTCCTAACACATTACCCACTCCATATCAATGTTGATATCCAACATGTTTCCCCCCCCATTGAGATCAGATGTGTTTTCAAAGGGTTACTGTAATATTTTTGAGCACTGTATCAGTGGCACAAAGTCACATTGCACCAAACAGCTTTTGCATGTCTAACCCATATTATTCACTAAATTTGAATTTGAATTGCTTCTAATTCTAATTAACTTGCCAAAGAGAAAGATGGGAGACTAAATCAAAACTCATCACATTATCATGATAGAATTTCCCTCAATATCAACACAAGATGATGTGAAATTATTATGCTGCCCTTAAACAATGAACTGCAGGTCAGAGTTTCTGTTTTCTGAAATTAATAAGTAGAAGTGAGAAAAAAAAAATCTACTAAGTAGGCTTGTTGAAATTCTGTTTAAATTTCATTAAGGTGTAGAGTGCTGTGCAACAGTCTCGAGCCACTCCTCATTTCTTTATATTTTGGTGGGAAATTGGGAAATGGGTGCAGTAATTTACTGAAACACGTGCAAACATAAATTTGCCTTACAGTATATACAGTGTATACAGCAAAACATGATATGTACAATTCTAACAAGCTTGAAAGTCAATATTGTTTATGACCTTTATTCTTCAACACAGTCTGAAGTCTGAAGGCAAGCTTTTCTTGTCATTTCTTTAAGTAGTCTTCAGGAATAGTTCTCCAGTCTTTTTGAATTCAAAGCTCTTCTTTGTTGTCCATCATGTTGTACAGATGGCTGTAGGACTGTCACTGTTGTAGCTCTCTCCTGGCTTCCTCTATATATAAACTGGTGACAGTTTGAACCAGAAAGTTTAGATTTGGATTTATCACTCCATAAGACCTGCTGGCACTGATGTTCAGTCCACTTCTTGTGTAATGTGGCTTACCTCAACCTTTTCTCCTCGTTCCCCCTCCTTAACCAGCCTTTCATTGGGACCACTGCTGATGAGGTACTGGCGAAAGGTGCGGGTGTATTTCTCAGATCCTGTGTCACGTCTTTACTGGATTTTTTCTTATTTCTTAAGATGATTTTCAGCCTGATACTGTCGATCTGCTGTAGAAGGCGTTTTAGGCCTGCCACTTTATTTGTCCTCCTGCCATCCAGTGTCTTCATTTTTTTCTTTTTTTTCTTTAATGACACGCCGCACTCCATGTGTAGCTATGTCAGGGTTTTGGCTAATAGTGCTTTGGAAAGCAGCTTGCTTGTGCAAGAAATAATATTACTGTGTCTGTCAAACTGTGTTATCTTTGGCATTTTTTGTAGCTTCACCTACAGAAGTGGGAACAAATGATATGTTTTTGCGACTGGCTGCTAGTACCCAAATACAGAATTTTAAATGGTTTCTTTGCCAAGTTGTTTGTTATGCACAGACACAACACTGGTTCATCCCTTGAGGTGTGTTTTTTCATGATTGAATGAATTCTAGATCAGTTTTAAGCTGCTTAAGAAACAAACAACATTTCTCTGAAAATGGTCAGGTACAAGGACTGGACTGGCAGTGAGTGAAGTAGCTAATGTCCAAAGAAAAACTTTGAACAGCTGCAGAACTATCGCTTAAGACCACTTAAAAAAATCCCAAGAAAGTCGGGATCCTTAGAAGCAAAATATAATAATAAATGGTGACTCAAAATTTTTGCACAACACTATAACTTCAGAGCTTTCCTTTTAAGTGTGTAGAGTAGAGGTTGTCATGAGGGATGAAGAGTGGGTTCTCTGCATTGCTCCTCTTCCCCAATAAACACTGGGACAGCTTCCAAACCTCCCACTGCACTTTGTCGATGACAGTTACTCAGCCACAGCAGCAGACAGGCCAGTGTGTGAGAGTGTGTGTGTGTGTGTGTGTCTGTGTGGTCTGATGTTGCAGATGAGTGTGCACACATTAAAAAATGTGTGTTTAAATGAGAAAGATGGATTTAGATGAGGTGAGAGGTAGAAATGTGTAATGTGTTGTGATAGGAAACCCACTGGGAACAGCGTGAGGAGCTTTGCATATCTCATCACACAGACATACACACACACATGCACACATGTAGGCACACACACACACACATACACACACATACACACACACACACACACACACACACACACACACACACACACACACACACACATACACATACACATACACACACACGCACACACACACACACACACACTCTCTAACCAGCTGGCCTATTCCTCTCACTTTTAGTATGTCTGTGTGAGTGTGTCTCGTCTTTCTACTGTGAAGTGCTGGGAGCCCAGGTGGTTCAACCGAATCCAAAGGACACCCTGGAGAGGCGCCCACTGTCTTCTATCCCCATTTCCCCTGAGAGAAAGATGGGATCGCTGCTGAATGCAGAAAAGAATGGAAAGAAAAGAAGGGGACAAAGAATGGAGAAAAGAAAGGGGGGAATCATCTATTGGGCTTTAAAAAGTGTTCAGAATAAGCATAAAAAGAGAAATGTGAAAATGTGTGTGCTCTACATCTTGAATGCAAAAGAAGAGACAGGCTGGAAAGAGAAAACATTTCAGAGTGACATGGATAAAAGAGAGGTCAAGGAAAGAGAAGTGGGCTTCTCTTTGATGTGAGCTGCTGGTCTCGTTTCTCCAGATATTGCCATATTAACATGGACTGGTTTGTATCTCAAGCAACAGCTAGTGACCTCTTTTTGCCCAAAAAGCAGAACCCCTTAAGGAAGAGTTCAATACTTTTATGTACTGCTATACTTAAAGGAAAGTTATTTAGTGTAACATCGATTTCTCTCCAATTTAGCTGAGATTAGTTCAAGTTAGAGAGGAGAATACTGCAGATTTTATTAGAGGCAGTTAATTTCTTTTTTTTTCTGTGCTTCTAAAAGTATAGTATTGTGAAAAAGTCTTGAGCCACCCCTCTTTTTGTTATGTTTTTCTATATTAGGTAAATGATAAAATTATTTATTGAAACATGTGCTATAGACACATAGAAATGCAGTGTATAAGGCAAAAACACTGAATTTCTACAATTCTAAAAAGCTTGAAAGTCAGTATTTGGTACTTGAACACTTTTGTCCTCAAAACCGTCCTGAAACCTCTTATAAGATTTCTCAGGAATAGTTCTCCAGGCTTCTTGAAGGACATTCAAAGTTCTTCTTGCTTTGATGTTGGCTGCCTTTTGTTTAGTTTTCATTCAAGATGATGCCACACTTCTTCACTAAGGTTGAGGTCCAGTCTCCGGTGAGACCGATCCATTATATTTTTTATGTGTTGGCAGTGTGTTTTGAATCATTGTCATGCTAAAGATTGAAAATGTTGACACAACATGCCTTCAAGATGGTATTACACAGTGCATCAAAATCTGATGGTACTTGGTATTGTGTCTGTGAGTTTTGACAAGCACCCCATCACCACTGGTTGAAACGCAGCCCAAAATTGTGACAAAGCTTCCAGACGACTGTACAGGTTCACTGCTGTACCTCTCGCCTGGATTTGGCTTCATCACTCCATAAGACCTGTTGCCACGGATCTTCAGTCCAGTTTTGTGCCAAGTGGTATACCTCAGTGTTTTCTCAGTTAGTCTTGCTTAACAATGCCTTCTTGACAGCCACCCTTCCACTGAGATCACTTCTGATGAGGCATTGGTGAACAGTAGATAGATCAACTTAAGGGCCAGCTGTATCTCTCAGGTCCTGTGTCAGGTCTTTGCTATTTCTTTTTAATAGTTCTTAAGGACATGAGTCTCACATACAGTTCATCGGTTGTAGATAGTTTCTTAGGCCTGCTGCTTCTTCTTTTGTCCTTTACTTGTCCACGCACTGCATGTCATGCAAAGATACCACGCCCAAGAGCCATTGACAAAACCTGGGCAAATGGCTCTATTTTTCCAAATAGCTAATTGCTAATGAGTGAAAAAGCAGTCAAAATCAAAAGAAAACAATCCATTGTTATGTCAAGGAAGAAAATGGCAAAAGGAAATGTCGCACAGTATACTGGTGAGACACATTTTGTTAAAATGTAATATTTGTTGCTTCCAAATGACTAACAAGGAGGGTTTATACTAAATCCTTGTTTAGCCAGGAACAATTTTAATGACCAAAGCTGATTAGTGGGTTTTAATCTCATTCAGAGCAAATATCTCTCTAATTTTTCATCCTATAGTGATTAGTCTCAATTACCTTCAATTTCTCCAGTAACTCACTGGTCCTCCTGCTAATTTATTTAGCATGCACTCCATATTTGTTTACATTTCACAACTTTGTAGTCACCTGAATAGCTAACAGCACTATTCATTTGTGATGCACCCACAGATATACAACTAACACTGGGTTACTTTGATACTGACTAAGCAAACTAAAATCAATAAATGAATGAATAAATAATATTTAAGAAATAAAAAGGTGATTATGTTCCATTTCTTCTATTTTTTTTTCAATTGTTTTTGACAATAAAAAATGGTAATGATATCATCAGCAATTGTAACTCACACGGAGTCAAATGAATGTGCTTCATGTCCTTCCGTGGTTTGGTACGCCCTCGAGAAAAACAATTGCTGCCAGAAATTCTGTAAGCTTTCCTGGAACATTTGGGCACAGCACCAGTTGTTTTCCATCAGCTGGAGCACGTTTGTCAGCTCAGACTTGAAAGCTGGAAGCCAAATGTGCCAATATTTAATATTGTCTACGTGTTGTAATATCTTAACTTACAGTGCCCATGGAGGCCACACTTTATGATACACTAATAAGACATAACAAGCTGTACTTTTTTTAGTGTTTCATCTCATCATTATAAATGTAAAGTTCAACATCACTTGGTACAACTGAGAATGAATATGGTGTATTTAGGATCCAGCGCTAGATCATTAGACCAATTTTGGTGTAAGGTGTTTGTTCTATTCATTAAGAACAGATTAGTTTTATTCTTTTATTTATTTTTTTAACATTATATTAGTACACTTTTAAGTATAGGACAACCCACCATGGGTGTTTCCAGAATTTTAAAAATGGGTTGGCACAGTGAGGGCCATGCAGCAGGCTGGGGTACAGGAAATTAGAATTTTTCATTCATAACTGGTGTACAAAACACATTTTTAAGCTCATATGCAGCCCTGCAGCCTGCAGCAGATTTATGTCGTAACTATTATTAATTTTAATTACTTATTTATTTCTCAGCCTATATTAATGAAATAAGTTGTCAATATAATAAGTAACTAAAGCCTTAAAATAAATAGTATGAATTATGAAGTTCAATGATTGCATTAAAAACAGTGTCAATGAAAATACAGAAATAAAGTACATTAAATCTGAGTACAATACTTGAGTGAATGTACTCAGATTCCTACTGGTCTTATCCGTGCTCTCATCCAGTGGTATCTGGGACTGTAAGATTAACAATCCTCTAGTCCCATGGCTGGAGGTCGCTGGTGACACCCCATACCCCCCTTCTAGATACACCCCTGCAATCAACACTACATTTAACAGTTTTATTGACATATTGGTCAGTTGAGCATTACCATGTTGAGCTCACACGGATCAAAGATGGCTACAAAAAATTAAAAAGGCCTTGTTATTTTGTGCAACTTTTACACTGAAAAGTACCCTGCCACTTATTAGTTAAACATTATTTTATGTAAATGAAAAAAATGTGTTTTGTTTTCTCTTTTGCTCTTTGCTTTTCTCTTGTACCAATTGCGATGCTGAAACAATGCATACCAGTACACATTTTTCAAGCTTAATCACACCTAAGAGATTATCTCATAGCCCACGTTTAAAATGAAAGGTTAATTCCAGTCGTGTATCTTAACAATAAACACTGAGTTTTCTCTGTCTTCTCCCATTTCCTGTCATTGATATTTCTCACATGAACTTAAAGTTAGTGCCTGTTAAGTTTTGATACGTACAGGAGAAGGTTCTCTTCGTTACAGACAGACGTCCGATGATTTTTAATTCTTTGTCATTGAATCAGAGGTTAATTTTTAAATATTAATAAGCAACCTAACTCCATGTGTATTTGTGAAATGTTTACGTAATGTTCCACTTTGGGGAGCTTGGCAGTGTTTCTCTGCTGTTCTGCTGCAGTTTTGCTCTCAGGCAGACATTTACCAATGCTATTCAGTTTCACACTCCATAGAAAGGCCCTTTTTATAAATTTCAAGCACGACTCAAGTGTTTTTCATCATCTGCTGTTTACGTTATGAAAAGTTTGAGCGTGCATCATCAAACTCTCTGCGCCAATTTCCACCACTTTCAGGAAGACTGCTGGAAAATAGAGGATGATGAAAATTTAAACCAAAAAAAAAAACGTGTGAACCCATTTAGCCTGCCTTCTGTGCTATTTGTGGCATAAATGCATCGTTCCCATATGGTGATACACAGATAGTGAGCAGCAGTCTTGGCTGTGGTCCACCTCTATTTGTAAAGGTCAACATCTTTACTTTGAAGAAATGTCCCTGTGTGGAAAGCTGCCAAGGTCTCTGGGGAGCCAGAAACAGGTGAGAGACGGAGGGTAGAAAAACATTTCCCTCAATACAAAGTGCTGCTATTATTCATGTGGAGTGTTGAAATACACTCCCTGCAGACCCATGGTGTGTACTCTCATGGGGACTCAGCTGGAGTCAACTCTATTTTCAGCCTGTTGAAGAAAGTGGCGTCTTGCAGAGGTACTGAGTGGCTGAGAGGCTCTGAGGTGACGCTGGCATACAGGTGTTAAATGCTAAACTGTCGACACCTGTCACGTATACAGATGCAAATACACTGTGCAAACATGAAAGTGCACTCGAATATGTGAACTCGCCCTCGCAGACACAAACACTGACTCATTCAGAGCAGGAAACAAGACCTAATTGTCAAAAGGTGATCTGTTATGCTCATTTCCAGCTTCAGATTTTTGTTTTTTGTACTCTACTAGAGCAGCTTTGCATGAGTCACAGTTCAAAATAATCCTAATCTATGTCTGGGGCCTTGCTTAAGTCTTCATTTAATCCAGTGTCTGACCTCCTTTACCTTTAAGGCCACTCTCTCTTTAAGTCAAGTTTCTTTTGATTGCCTGCACTTTGGGGCCATGGTCATGGTTGTCACTAAGACTACAACAAGCTAGACTTCAGCCTGTTTAACTGCATATGTGTAGTGAAATACAATAATATGCTATACTATACTGCTAACCCTACCCTTAATTTTTTTTTCCTTCTTTAAAAAAAAAATTTGTATTAAGCAATAGTTTTTCAGGGTTTTCTGAAGATCTTTCAAAGTTATTCTTTGGGTATTGGCTGTTTTCTCATTCCTTTTCTATCGAGTCCTTGTACCCGGTGATTTTCAGAGGAATGTTTTTTATTTTTATTTCTAAAGCTACTTAACACTGACCTGTGAATCATTCAAGCACAACAAAGGCATCTATCTCAGGAGATGACCGAATGTTGTGTTGACATGTAACAGAGTAGTATTTTCAGGCATTTTATTGCTTCCTATTAGCAAAAGGAACTTATAATTTGCTCCCTTTTTTTGTAGACTCGAGAAAAATGCCAAAGACAAGATCGTTTGACAGTCAGGCATAAATAGTATTTTTTGCTCACATCAGGTGATTCCCAAAGAGCTGTTAGCCAAAAACCTGATGTGTGATGTGTAGTGTGTCTTTAAAAAATGTGATGAAAGTGGGGAGGATAAAAGAAGAAATAGCATGCCTGAAAATCTATGACGATGAACAATATCTGAAAGTCATGTCCTTGAGAAATAGCAAACACTCAAACAGACTTGACAAAGGACCTGAGAGAGGACCTTCAGTTAATCCATCTATTGTTCACTGAAACCTAATTAGAAATGGTCTCGGTGTGGTTGTGGAACGCAGAAAAGGCTGAGGTTAGTCAAGGACTGACTAAAAATGAATGGCAACAGGTCTCATGAAGTGATGACTTTAAATTGGAACTTGTTCCAATTGGATTTTGTTCAAATTGGCTGTGTGCAGAGGTAAAACATAGTGGAGTCTCTTTTTGGTTCAAAATATTGTCAATATATGCAGAGGAGGTCAGCAGAGAGGTAGATCAGTGAGTGTCTGTTGCCATTTGCAGAACACGGTGGAGTCTCTGTCATGGTTACATTTCATCCAGTGCTGTTGGGGATCTTGTCATAGCTAACGGATTTGTTAACAAAAATATCACCAGCAGATTTTGATCCACCTTCCAGGACCGTCTGGGAAGTGTCTCGTTGGCAACAGTTGCATTTTTAAGCATGATGATCAACCCAAACAGACTGTAAGTGCCATAAAACCATAACTGGATAGAAAAACACACACTGGAAAATAATCAGTCATGGATTGGCCTCCATAGAGCCCTGAACTGAACATTTTTGAAGCAGTGTGGGATTATTTTGACAGAGATCAAACAGAAAGGGAATCAACATCTAAAGAGGAGCTGTTAAACATCCTTCAGGAAGCTTGGTGAACTATTCCTGAAGAGTTCAGGGTGTGCTAAATGTAGTGAAGTAGATTTTGGGGTAGGATTTTACATGATGTCCGCGAATGCAGCACTAACATCTACACCTTCCCAGCTGATAATTAGCAACCTTATAAGAAACAGCTGTGCTTCACAACCACACAGAGGCATTTGGCATTCTTTCCCCATACAAGGTGGCTGAGAGCGTTAGGCAGCTAAGCACTGCAGATGTCCTCAGGAAAGCTGCTCAATTTAGTATTGCCCTTTAGAGAGTGGTAAGTGGGACTCTTGCGTTTGTCATAATGTGGCATATAGTAGGGTGGACCTTGACGACTGTTTCCCTCTTTTGTTACAGGATTGTGCCATACTGCTGCTGTCTTGTTTTATCTCGTTCTGTCTTGTTGTGGCCTGTTGTCATCTTACAAATGTTTATGGACTGGCCTCGACTGACTCCTGGTTTTATGGTCTTTTACTCGGAATTGTTTTATACCTTTTAATCATGCTTTCATGAAGAACTGTAACTTAGGGTGTATTTGTTTATCTTTTACTAATTTGTTTAACGTTTTATGCTTTGTTTTATTGCTTTAGTGGAGGTGCGGCCGCTTGTTGAGGGGCTAGGCACATGAGGTGGAATCCCCTCCCCGATCCATGAGAGTGTACACACCGGGCATAGGTAGATTACACCATTTAGATTTCAGTGTGAGTGACAGTGAGGTTTGCAGTGGAACTACACGGGTGAGTAATTGGTGGCACCCTTGGGCACTCCTCTCTGTAGGTTGCCTCCTCAAGTGGCCGGTCTCCACCA
>VUQG01046011.1:0-16451 GCA_015106755.1 Etia nguti
TCTACACCTTCCCAGCTGATAATTAGCAACCTTATAAGAAACAGCTGTGCTTCACAACCAGACGGAGGCATTTGGCGTTCTTTCCCCATACAAGGTGGCTGAGAGCGTTAGGCAGCTAAGCACTGCAGATCTCCTCAGGAAAGCTGCTCAACTTAGTATTGCCCTTTAGAGAGTGGATTGTGCCATACTGCTGCTGTCTTGTTTTATCTTGTTCTGTCTTGTTCGGTTTTATTCTGTCTTGTTGTGGCCTGTTGTCATCTTACAAACGTTTATGGACTGGCCTCGACTGACTCCTGGTTTTATGGTCTTTTACTCGGAATTGTTTTATACCTTTTAATCATGCTTTTATAAAGAACTGTAACTTAGGGTGTATTTGTTTATCTCTTACTAATTTAACGTTTTATGCTTTGTTTTATTGCTTTAGTGGAGGTGCGGCTGCTTGTTGAGGGGCTAGGCACATGAGGTGGAACCCCCCCCCCCCGATGCATGAGAGTGTACACACCGGGCATAGGTAGATTGAAATCTAAATGGTGCAATGTGAGTGACAGTGAGGTTTGCAGTTGAACTAGACGGGTGAGTAATTGGTGGCACCCTTGGGCACTTCTCTCCGTAGGTTGCCTCCTCAAGTGGCCGGTCTCCACCATTTTGTTTAGTTATTTTAGCAAGCTGTTATTGTTCTAGGGTAGCATCGTGGCAGAGAGCCTGGTCATTTTAATCATTGTTTGTTAATAAAGTGTTTTAATTAACTGTCTTGCAGTTTCAGCACTGCTACCTTAAGAACTTTTCTGACTTTACAGTTCTATGCTTTTAGTAGTTTTTCTTAATTAATTTGTGATTTGTAAAACTGATCTGCCTCACCTCTGCTGTTAATAACGAGCCTGTGGGTCTTGGTAGCTAGTGTAACATCTACATTGGCTATAAAAATCTTTCCTGGGGTGTAACTCTCTCCCCAGGTGGCGTTTTCATCATCCCTTAGTCACCTTTACTGGCTATCCCTCATTTTTACCACCACAAAAAAAAAATAAATAAATACAGCTGGTCATACAAATTTTGACTTTGAGGCTTGTTGAAATTGTACAAACTCTGTTTTTGCCTTATGCACTGTTTCCATTTATGCTTTAAGATAAATCTGCACCTATTTCCTATTCCTTTTTTTCGTAGCAAAATATAAAATAAGCAACAAAACTGAGAAATTCAGAATTAAGATACTTAAATCTATTTAAAAAAGACACACACACACAGACTTTTTTTCAAAAAAATGTAATTTAGTTAAAAAAAATTAAAAAAAAAAGCATTGTATATCACCTCTGGCTTTTCCCCTGTTTTGCCTTTACTTAAGGATTTGAATTTTCCAGTTTAATTATAAACACACAGCTCTAATGTGGGCAGGTATTACAGCCCTGTGTCTCTATTGATAAGACTCTCAACACTGAGACACACCGGGATGGATTGCAGAAGCTGCTCTTCACTCTCCTCCTCTAAAAATATACTCCTAGTCAGTTTTCATGGGAGCTTCATCAAGCTGCACAAGCAGATGGAGCCAGCAGGATGTCAGTTGCAGGGACACTACAGAGGATTTGGTCAAAATCCAAACTTCGATTCTCAGACTTTAGATTCTAACAAATATAAGACAAAGTGAAAAATCACATAAATTTTGAAATACAAAATGTGTAACAAGTTCACAAAATCAGTCATCCCAAGCTTCTTTATCTTTTATTGTAAAGACCCCACAAGAGAGAGAAGCCCAATGCTGAGATTATTTCCTGTAAGCAAATGGCCTGTATTTGTATAGCGCTTTACTTAGTCCCTATGGACCCCAAAGTGCTTTACACTACATTCAGTCATCCACCCATTCACACACTGGTGATGGCAAGCTACATTGTAGCCACAGCTGCCCTGGGGCGCACTGACAGAGGTGAGGCTGCCGGACAGAGGCGCCACCGGGCCCTCTGACCACCACCAGTAGGCAACGGGTGAAGTGTCTTGCCCAAGGACACAACGACCGAGACTGTCGGAGCCGGGGCTCGAACCGGCAACCTTCCGATTACAAGACAAACTGTCAACTCTTGAGCCACGATCACCCCAAGCAAGCACTTAGTGACGGTGGGGAGGAAAAACTGCTTTTAACAGGAAGAAACCTCCAACAGAACGACGCTCAGGGCCATCTGCAAGCTGGTGGGGTGTGATGGGAAAGAGATAAGAAAAAAGGAAAAGACGGAGCGAGCACAAACAACAAACGAGGCAAAGCACAAAGACAGAAGACAAAATGTCATGACCTGCAGAAGTGACAGTAATTCCCCATCAGCCTGAGCTTATAACAGCATAACTAAGGGATGGTTCAGGGTCACCTGACCCAACCATAACTTTACGCTTTATCAAGAAGAAGACTTTTAGACTTTATATAGCAAGTAGAAATTGTGTCTTTCTCTCAAACTCAAACAAGTTGCTGGTTCAACCAGTCAATGGTCTGCTTATATGGCTGAGGCCAAAAAGTTCTGGACAGTACAATTAGAAAAAGGTTGAACAAGTATGGTTTGTGTGGAAGGGTAAGCAGCACAACTTAGGTTTGCAAAATTGCATCTATAGAAACGAAAAGGCATCAAGAAAAATTTGGACATATGAGACTAAAATGGACATGTTTTAAATAGGTCATAAACTGTAGCTTCTGCATACATGTCCATATCACTCTTTGCAGAGACAAAGCGTGACATACATGTCTATTACACGCTTTGCTGTTATACCAGGTTGGACCAACAGTAAGTGTTCGAGGACATAGTCCTGTAACAATGAGACAGCTTTGTGTCATAACTGATAAATAAATAAAATTTGACTAATTCAGACTTGTTGCAATACTCTAAAGAGTAGTTCAATATAGTAGTTTATTACTGTGTATAATGTGTAGGTCCAACCAGAATATTTATTGAAACAAACTTCTGAACTATAACCTGCAGCAGTGCAAAATGTGAGCTCTTTAAGTTAAACTCAGTGTTTGTTGAGGTTTTGAGAAGGATGTCACCGGTGAATGAACTCAAACTGTACTGATGGAGTGGACAGGGTTCCATACAGGGAAGATAGGCTTGTTAGCTGTGCTGGGCTACTTTTTTTTCTCAATTGAAGCAATTCAAAATTATAAACCAAAAAAACAATGTGTTTGTTTAGATAGTGATAAAAAAAACTACATATCGCACAATAAAATGCTTTTTTCAGATGAGACACACTGCTAGCCTTTTATGATATTGCCCAAGGTGAGTTTATTAGTTAGCCAGCCAGCTATCTTTGTTTAAAACTGGTTTAGTAATCCACGAACTACTCTCGCAGATAGCTGCTGCTTCATCAAGTTGCAGTCACCGCTTATTTTCTGAGGGTGAACTTTGTGTTGTTCTACAAACTTCATCCTGCGTAGTCCTTCATGATAATAAATAAGGTTTATGGGCATAATTGTAGCTCACTGATTAATCCATTGGAGTATGAATGTGTGTAAATGTTAGATAGAAAGCACTTGCATAGAAAAATGTGCTTATGCGAACAGGTGAATGAGGCAAGTTGTGTAAAGTGCTTTGTGTGCTCAGAGGAGAAAAGCACTATGTAAGAACCAATCAATTTACCAATTACCAGTGATGAATGATAGGTGTCGCCATTTAGACCAAATCTCCACATCAGTGCTGGTATAGGAGGAGACGAAGAAGTCAAAACTGAGGGCAAAGAAATCACAGTTTTCTTTGAAGGTTTTTCCAGGAAGCCTCTGTATTGTCTCTGAATCTCTGAGTCTCTGCACTGATATATTATTAAACTGGTGTTAAAAACCAACATGATCATACACTCGTGTCTTCAGCCGGGTAGTGTTAGCCCTGGCACCCGCGTGAGGTTACGATAACCGAGAGATGCATGTTCTGCTGAAACGAAACCAAAGCAGGGCTTGTGCCAGTGGATGTGACATCACTTTCGATGTGTGGTGCTGTTCCCATGGGTGGGAACGATGGGTATAATGAGCCCATTCTAAAATAAAATGCTGTGTCTTTTTAAAAAATTGTCTTTCAGTAAGTGCTGGTTTACACACATTCTGAGCGCTTCCCACACACACACACACACACACACACACACACGTTGGCAAGCTTCTCTCCATCAAGTCCTTTACACAATTCTCCCAGTGGGTGCTGTCATTGTAAAGGAGGGACGTGAGACATGAAGAAGACAGAGAGGTGTGAAAGCGCCGCCTGGACCCTGCAATCTTACCTACTGTTAAAATCTTTTGTGTCTCCACGTGGGTGTGTGGATGTGTTTTGTCTCCGAGCCTGTCTGTGTGCCCAAATTGTCAGCCATCTTGTTTATCTGTGCGTGCGCGTGCATGCATTTTGACAGTATCTTCCTTTTGCCAGGAAAACGTCTCTCCGGAGATCGACAGCATGCAGCCACTCTTCTCCGAAGGTGTCAGAATTTTGTTTCCTCCAAACAAAGTGATGACATCCTGTTAGTGATTCAGACTGCCCGCATAGATTCACACCAAACAGAGCAGACAGCTCCAGCCCTGTATTTTTAATGGAACGCTCAGGCGAGATTTAAGAATAACAATAGCTGCCACATGTTGATGACACTTGGGCACTAAATCAAAAAACCCAGCTGTGGTGGAAAAAAAAGTCAAACGTGGTTTATGTGCTTTGTGCGCATATACCGGACTCGTCTGACGGCAAGCACTCAGCGACTTCAACAGAAAATGCCCTTTCTTGTCAGACACCCCTGCAACACTTAGTATGATAAAGCAGCACAAGGTCTTATTTAAGCAGGACCATTTGAAAACCACTAGAGGAGGGAAAATATTGAGATGATGTCGAGGCAGAATTGCTGCCACTCACTGCAACTTTTCCGTGTCGGAAAAGAGATTCTGAAAGCCTCATTTGCAAGCTAATGCACTGCCAATCTACAATGGATGTGTGATTTTGATTCAATCACTGTCAGTCTGTGGCTCCGGCTGATATTAACTGCCTCCGTCTCAAAGACAGGTGTTAATCATAGGACTAACTGTGAAAGTTGTACTCTGACAGCTCCTGTTCGTGCCTTCAGCCTTTGTTGGTGACTGCAGGATTTGTGCTTGTGCAGTATGTGCTGACAGCAGTAGATCTAGATGCTGAAGCAGCTCTAGTTCACCAGGGGTTAATTGGCTCTTTTGTGTGTTTTTGATGAACACAATTCAACTTATAGTTTTTTAGCTTATTTAACCCATGAAAAGCTCACTAATGCTAGAAGCTAGACCCACACAAAGTTTGGGATTTATGCTTTTGGTGGCAATAGAATACAATCCTTTTAACCTAATACAGGCTAATAACCTTGTGCTATTAGCCTGTATTAGGTTAACAATTAGGTGAGATTTCATTACTTACTGATGTAGCAGAAATACTTTTAAATCAGTGTTGCTTTAAACTCTTTCAAGCCTTGGGTTTGGGTCCAAGTGAACACTCATTGGATGTTCAGTCCTGTTTTAGTCACTCTCCCTCTTTCAAAGTTCAGACAAACCAGTTAAACTGGAGGAGAGAGGGTGGCTTACAGTCCCATGCTGCTCAGTTCGTGTCGGACCATTATTCAGAGTAAACCAGATCCACGCAACCGCAAACCCTCCAAAAAACAAATAAACAAAAAAAGAAAAACCAGGAAGTAGCCTAGGGGCCATCACTAGCAACATGGCTCTCTTTCCACTGCCAAGTAAAGTTTAGGCTGTTACTTTTGTTCTTACAACACAATTACCACAATTTCTTTACCTGCCTGGGGAAATTACTGACACACACCAGGACAAGCAAAAGTGTTATCCTCCTTTGTTGGCTGATGATGTCATTATTCTCCAGCCACTACACTGTGCAGTCCAACATTTATGTGATGATGATGATGAAACTGTACATGTTGCCCCTTTAAACATGATCAAACGAATTATTTGATATGTTACTGTGTGAAAAAGGCGATGACATTTTTGTGAGTCAACTATATCATCAACTATAATCAACTAACTGCTGCAGCTTCATTATCATTAGCGAATGAAACTTGCCCTTAACATTCACAATCAACATGAGGATTCACACAACAATGAGTGCTTAGCATTAAGTGGTTAAAGTGCTAACCTTGGCTGTGACATACAAACAGTCTGGCTTAAACTGCACAAGCCTGTATTACTAAGAGTGTGGAGTGTTTAAGAATTTTCTTTGATACAAACTTTGATCAAATATTTACGTCAGAAATCATTTTCTGTCTGCATACTCAAACTCAGAGTTTGCACTTTTGAGCAGGCATTTTTGTGGAAGATATTGGCAAATGTGTCCAGTGTTTTTAATTAGTATATGATAGTTATTGCGTATTGTTTAATGCTACAGTTACACCAAGGAAACCAAAAAGTACGGCCAAAAATTATTGTGATTTTATGCACAATCAACTTGCGATCAGTCAGTCAGCTGTTATCGTCAAAGGGACTTTGGTGTACCAAGCCAGTTTGCTGTCAGTCAAATCACTTCACGATTAGATCGGGCCTAGCTGGCAAATAAAATGAAAACTGTTTGTGATATTACAGCAATTAACTGCTATAAAATCTGTTGACATCTGTTGCAAATCTGAAGGTTATATTAAACAGAAATTCACATGAACTATTTACATTCAGAATCCAGCCAGAACCTCAAAGACCTGAAGCTGAAAATCTGAAATTCCTCCACGAATACTGACGTAGCAGAACAGTGATTCAACTTCAACAGAATGACGTAAGTGATTTGCTTTTATATAGGACAAGCAATTGGCAACCTGTTGAGTCGAATCCCATATTGCACAGACTCAGGTTGATTACAGTGTGTTGGCACTGTCACTGTTTATAGATGGCAGTTATTTGCAAACCTTTGCCAATTTGTCTAAGAGTGACTGCAGCCAGTCCAAGTCGGACTGTGATTCTTTGGAGACAGGTTGCCTTAAACCTGTTGACCTGTGTAATCACCTTGCAATTGAAATTAGTTTCCCTGATACAACCACCATTTTTTCCTAGTTGCAAAGAGATTACCGGCTGTTTTTAAACCTTAACCTCACTTCTTTGGACAAAGGATTTTATTCTAATATAACCTTTAATATCATGTGAACCTCTCCACATACATCCAGAAAAAGCTCTTTAGCCAGTGAATCAGGTTGCCTGTTTCCCCTTGGTCTGTAGATCACTTTTCACATAGTGTGTTTCCTCATTTAATTATTAATGAAGTGAGCTGTGGAGGGGAAGGCCTGCATGCCACTGCTGAATACAAAATGAAGACAATTCTGTCGTTTCATAGAAAATGAAGTTGTGCTAGATAAGTGCACTTCAAAGGAAGAAGTTGAACTGCAGTAAAATATCACTGTAATTACTGAAGTCAGGCTTTATCTTCAGAGGGTGATGTTAGAAGCCAGAGGGAGCATCCAGAGAAGGCGAAACAAACGGGGAAGCCTTTTTGGAGAAGATGACTAATAGAATGATATCATATTCTGTTTTAGCTGTTACACAATGTCCTTGCAGAGAGTCATTTTTCAGAGCTGTCTCAAACAGAATGACCTCAAGAAGACGTACAGCGCACATCTTCACAGACTGAGACTGAGCAAGTGATGGCACCACTCTAGCAATGAATAATAAGACTTGCGATGTTTTTTTCTTTATTTCACAGGCCCCCTTTGACTGCTCCATCTGTCTGCACAGTCAAGCAGCTTATTCATGACGGGAGGAACCATAGGGGCGGCATTTCAAAGCAGGGCTTTTGCAGCAAAAGTTTCCACATGGAGAACGTACTCTCTGGTACTGTGTTTCTGCATTATTCCAAAGTAATTAATTACATGTCATATAAATAGCAAAAATGTAAATAATAGAGGCATGTCCAGGGGCCGGGGAGCATGACCACTCCCTGAAATATGATTGGTGCCCCCTGTTGTCCTGCCCCACTGCCATTGAACTACAGTACTGCTAATCATACCGGTAATGTGACCATTGGTGAAAGATAACTTACTGTACTGCCCTTTTCCACTAGGTCCTACTTGGCTCTGTTTGGCTTAACTTGGCTCGGTTTTTAGGGTTTTCCATTAGGTGGCAGTACCTGGTAGCTTGGCCAACGTTTCAAGCCAGCTGAGTTGTTCAGAAAATATGAGGTGAACAGACTCCATGCCACTGAGTGAGCAGTCAATGGCATCACTCGATGAGTCATGAGATTCAAAACCGCCATTTTTTAAATGACGACTATACAAAACACTGGTGTCCCCGAAGTCTGACAAAAAGCCGTAGACTGAGCAGCAGATATAACACCTCAGCGTCTTCCATTGTTGTGTTGTGTTTGTGTTGCATTCAAATGACATCACTGGAGTTTTGGCCGTGTTGCTATAACAACCCCATTCCCATTAGGTTGTGCTTAATTATAATGGAAAATGACCGAAACCAAGTCGAGTCAAGTGAAACCAAGTACGTACTGGAAAAGACTCAAGTATTTTACTAAAGTACAGTTTTAACATACTTAAACTTCATGTAATCTACTCAACTGTGTATATATATTGATACAAACAGTGCTGTCTTTGCCTTCTCCAGTTGACACACAATTTCATGCCACACTGATACCGGCAGACAGCTCCTTTCCTCACTAACAGCTGAAGTAGTTAACGTTTATAACACTGAACAACACTTTAGGAGGAATTTAAAGGGGCGGTAAAGCTCCTGTTTCAACAATACTGAAGTATTAAACAGTTATCATAAATGTTACCTGGCCAAAGTGTTAACATTAGCCGTTTAATGATTAGCAGTTACCCAATAGCCACATTAGCCATCTGTTGTTATTAATGTAGCAGCTAGAGGATTTGTAGATTGATGAAAGAAAAAAAGTGTTGCTGGCTAAATGGGTCACGAATGGAATATTGTGCCGTGAGAGAGCGGATTACGGACACATGGAGAACTGGGCGAGTCGCTGGCTGTGCAGAGCAGCAGGGGAACCATAGCTGAACTGAGCAGAGAGTCAAGAGTGTGGAGAAGTAATCTGAGCAAATAAAGAATAAAATCTGGAGCAGAGCAGCAGACTGAGACGGCAGAGCAGTGTGAACAGTGAATAAGAGAGAGCCTGCAGGCAGCTGTGAAGTTATTGTGTTGTTTGTTGTACATTTTGTTAATTAATAGGTTCGAAAATCAATTTTACCTTCACGTAAAATTCATAAAACAAATAAAATCTAATTAATTAATTAACTAATCTAATTGGAAAAATGAGTGGAACACACACACACAGACACACACACACACACACACACACACACACACAGAGCATATAATTGTTTTCAGGTAACCTTTCAGGTACTTGGTGGTTGAAGATTCATTTTTATGATCAAATATCCTTATTTTGCCAAATCACTGAAAAAATTCCTGTAAATGCCTCAGGTAAGCATCCCATATTATGAAGTTATCACATATAAATGACTTTTTTCTTCTTTTTTTTGTTTTTACATTTTATATCAACTCAGAAAAGCACTTTTTCTCAAAAATCTTCGGTGGAAATACTAAAAATCATGAATCTACCTATGAGCTCAACTCTTTGATGACCGTGATTCTTTGCCTGGACTCTCTTGGGCTATTTTTCACAACGTTCAACATCCTGATCAAAGAACCCTTTTGCAAAGACATGCTTTCTATGTCATGCATCTTTTTTTAAAATACAAAAATAACTAAATAAAAATCAAAACTGTTTTGGCACAAAAAGAAGGTAGAAGAAAAAGTTTTTAGAAAAAGTGTAAAATAAGGACAAAATAACAAACAAGGGAAAGATTCTCCATCTTTAGAATTAGATCTCATCTAGCCATGGCCTCCTTGAGATGCCAAGCAATATGTTAAAAAGTTATCAAAGATGTGGGGAAACGGTGATAAATCAGAGACGTTATTAAGTTTGAACTTAAGACAAGAAGACAAGGTGGCATTTTCTATACAGTATTGAGGGAGAGTGTTAAAATGGGAAGCTAAACTTGGTAGCAGTGACAAAGTAAGTTAGCTTAGGCTCAAATTAATGACGTGATGATATTGGAATCTAAGGCTCTACTAGCATTTATTAAAGTCAGAGAAAAGTAAGTTTCCAAGTTAAAACTTTCTGAACATTTGAGTCTATGTTTAGATTCTTATTCACGTCCCTAAACATAGACCTAGTTTCTTGGCTGCTCTGTTTATCCTTTGTCTAACTCAGGTCCTGGTGGTTCTGTTTTATTTTTTAGGCTACTGTGGTTTAGACAATCTCTGTAATTATCAAAGGAAGCAAGTTGCATCTGACCACAGCAAAATTAATATTTCTAAAACATGATTGATGGAACGCGATTGATGAACAAAACACCAATTTTATTCATTTAACTTTACATTTATAATGCAACACACTGTGCAAAAAGTAAAGAGGTCTAGAATTTGTGATGATCTACTTTGAATAAATCAATTTCCCAATGTCGTCAAATACAAAACATCAAATTATGTTGCGAACCTCAAGCATCATTATCATTTTTATCATAAGTACTAATGAAATCTAAGTACTAACGTGCTAGTAAAGGGTCAGTGCATGATCACAATATCTTGTGTAACAAGTGACAGATCTTTCTTAACAGGAAGTCAAAGGTTGCATGTATAATTTCCAAAAAGTGTCACGGGACTATAAACATGGTCAATATAAACTGGGTGCCAGCATCATCAACTACACTAGCAATGAAGGCAGTTAGCAAGAAAAACAGATGATTTGCATTAGTCAAATGTCATTTTGCTCTACATCAGAGTAGAAACCTTGCAGCCATTCTCACAGTATAAGGTTTTTACAGCATCTCAAAGCCTTTGTAAACAACACCCTTCATTTTCAAACCAAATCAATGTGTGCCTGAGCACAAATGCCCTTTATACAATATTTAACTTTAGTGGAAGCGCAATATCCACTTTGTTGCAAATGTAAATATTAATGTTTAATTTATTTGAATCTGTAACTGTGCCATAGTATTCATGCGTGCAGAGCTCATTTATATTTCACTCTTATGAATATGAAAATGCTCTGTAGCCTCTGATGTCAAGTTTTGTGCCATCACTAGTGATGTCCTTTCCTTTGTGTCTGTGGGTGTGTGTGGGTGTTTGTGTGAGCTTGCGTTTAAAGTGTAACTGAGTTCTCTGGTCATCACAGGCAACGATAAAGCTGCTGTTATTTTGATATTTGAACATTGTGGACAGATACCTTCATGAGTTCAGCTATCCTCCACTAGTATAAGTATGAGTCAGAGATATACGCGCCATCTTCTTGTGTCACCTTGTCACTGGATCCAATTCATGCAAGTTAGCAAACAGACAGTTAGAAACCAAACCAAAATATTTCATGCTGTCTTCTTTCACTCTCCTCCCTAGCAAGCTGGCAAGCAATCAAACATGAACCAACTTATGACTGCGACAGTTGGCCATTTTTAATTTTTTTTCATTACTGTCAGTTGCTTTGTTAAAACTGTGGCAAGATAACAAACAGAAAAGCTAACACATTGTTCTGAATAATGAAGTGACCTCTCAGCCAGCAACAACTAAGCCAGAAAAGTCTTCATATCCAAACACGTTGTTGTCTACACATATCATCCCACAAGATCATTGAAGGGTTCTGAAAAAGAGATACAAACGGCTAATTTTTCATAACATATTTATCATTTAATTTGATATTAAATATTTTTTAAATGAGCAACCAGTGGTGCAGAACACAAAATGTAATGGTGAATTGTAGATTTATCATCGGCATGTTTAATGAGATGAAGTTTGGATGGGTCTTTTTATTTCGTGGCAAACATGATAGTTGTTGATAATTTGTTATGAACACTTAACATGTATATTGTTTAAGGCACTTTGCATCTCTGTTTTGTTCATGCTTGGTGTTTAACGTATGTAAAAAGACATAATCACAGTTTTAGAAAAATGCAATTTCCTCATTTATAAATGCTGATATTGGATGTAGGATCCACTACTGGAGGACAGGATGTGCTGCTGTCTGTGTTTTTATAAAGTCTTCACCAGCTTTCAAAGATTGCCCGTCAGTCTATGGATGGAGTGTCAGTTTTAAAAGTGAATAAAGCCAATCTCACAGCAAAGCTGCTGTCACAAAATAATAGGCCTAATAGGCACCAGTGTGCCTGCCTCACTCTATAATTACATACACTAAAAATCCGGCCTTCTGTATACTGTGTATGTGCTACTGTGCTACTTAGGACAGCTAAATTTTAATTCCAGTAACAACTGAGAGTAACTGAAAAAAAATTTACTTGGCTATTAAAATACTGAGTACTAATATTGTATAATTATACTATGAAAAATGTCTGAAACTCAACAATCAAAGTAAGACAGAATTTAAAATGATGTCTTACTGAACTGTAGTGAAAACAACAGAGCAGATATCAGATGGCTTTAAAGTGATGTAAAGTGTTGTAGGCACTTTTCAACACTGACCTCTGGTACAGTGGGTGTAGTGTAGTGGGTGGAAATGCAATAAAATGGCTTAATGACGACTATACAGAAAAAGCTGTATAATTCTCCGGAATTCTCCGGAATTCTCCGGAAATCAGCCTGCAGCAAGTCATTCCCAGGGGTGCAGGTGTCACCATGACAACAGACAGACAAAGAGCAGAGCTCAGTTCTCCTCAGAGTACAAACCGGAGACACTGGACACTGACGCAGGTGAGTCAGGTGGCACAAAGTAAGTAGTGCCACTTCTTCTTAAGAGATGCTAGAAACATTCCTAAAATATTTGGATTCATGGATTTCTGCTGCACATCCATGATGTCAAACTCTCAATGGCGCTCTGTTAATTTGAGATCTGGTGGCTGTGGAGGCCATTGGTATGCAGTGAATGCATTTTCATCATCAACAAACCATTTTGAGATGATTTGAGCTTTGTGACATGGTTCGTTATCCTGGGGGAAGCATCAGAAGATGGGTACACTGTAGCCATAAAGAGATGGGCTGTGGTGTTTAAGTGATGTTCAGCTAATGCTAACAGCGCCCAAAGTGTGCTAAGAAAACACCCCTCACAGTATTAGGCTACCATCTAGCCTGAAGTGAAGATACAAGGCAGACTGAATTCATGCTTTCATGTTTTTTGTTTGTTTTGGGTTTGTTTTGTTTTTTTACATCAAATTGTATCCAACTGTTGCAGTAGAAATTCAGACTCATCAGACCGGGGCACTATAGCCTCACTTTCACTCCGTGTGGTCTTCTGCAGCTGCAGCACATCTGTTTAAGTTTCAACATTTTATGTGTTCAAATACGATTTTCTGCGTACCTTGGCCGTAATACATGTTTTTTGAGTTCCTAGTGTCTTGCTATCAGCACAAAGCAGTCTGGCTGTTCTCTAATCTCTGACATCAACAAAGCATTTTCCCTGTAAAAAGCATTTAAATGCTGCTCACTGGAAATTTTCTCTTTGTTGGAGCTTCTCTGTCCAATTTTCTGTCATAGTTAATGGTTTTCTGGTGGACTCAAGATGTTGGACTCGGAACAGGTTAAGCAACAGTGTGTTTACTTACAGTGAAGCAAAGTTCATAAATGGTGACGTCTGCCTCCATGGCTCCAGAATTTACAAATACACGGATTTCTTTACATCAGGGAACCAACTCTATCTCTCTTTAAGTCACTCAGAACACACGGGAATGGGTGAGACTCACAGGAGGCTGGAGGACTATGACATTTTCTGCGATACTCAGACCAACCACCATGCCACACTGAAAGTCATTTAAATCACCTTTTTTCTCCTTTCTGATGCTGGGTTTGAATTTGACCATGCCTACATGCCTAAATTTGAAACAAGCTTAACTGATTGTCATTGAATTTCTTTTCGCATCTGCTGCTGCATTCCTACATGTCCGGCTAAAACTATGCTAGTAGAAGCTATTTCATATTGTGATTTAATATTTTAGACTCTACAATACAATTGAACTGACTTTAAAATCTAATTATTTTTATGCTAAACAGTGTAAAAAAAGATTTATTTTTTTTACTGATGGTTGTTGCATGGTCCCAGTGTCTGTTTTACAAGCCTGATTATTTGTCATAAAAAGTTAAGATCCTACATGTCATCATTCAAACTGTGGAAAGTCAGTGGCTTTAAACTGCTGTTCCAGCTACAAGCTTGTGCTGATTTTGAGGACACCAACCAATTACTCTGATTTTTCTCTTTAAACGTTTAACGTAAGCACCAGCCAATCGGATCTCATTTGAAAAGCAGTACATACCATAAGTGGGTGAATATGTAGCTCAGCATGAGACATTTATAATTAAAAAAAAGAAAAAAAGAACTCAGGCATAGCGTGAAAATTCTGCAACAAAAGCCGACTCCTGAGAACTGAACTATTATTATTTGAATGTATTTACATTCCTGCCAGTAATAGCTGTGTCCTCCTGGAGGTGTATTATGTATGTTTTTCTCTCATAGCTGCAAAGTCTTTGCTTTCTGAAACCTTAGTTGGATGTCATTTGTGATTATAAGGTCATTAGTTGGTACAGTAAAATGTCACCCAGTGGGTTTCTTTTATGTTCAGGCAGCATGAAATGTGAACCAACAGCAGCTGCCGCCTGAAAAATAACACCTTAGCCAATAATAATCAGCCTCTGAAAGATGCTTTTCTCACTCATATGTTTGTTGGAAAGATTTTTTTTTTTATTTTCTCTTTTTTCAGAAAGCCTACAATATATACTGGCTTTGTCCAGATGGGAAAGAACAGTTATTTTATTTTTTGTGACTCTTCAAAAGTTGGTCCAAACTTGGTGTGATGGGAGCTAGTTGGGTAAACTACTTTTCCCGTGGCCAGTATCTTCCCAAGTTTCAGAGTTTTCCTCCCACTGAATCAAAAACTTTTTCCTACCGGATGTTCTTTGCTTTCTGCTGTTTTTGCCCTCCATCCTCCATCCATCCTGGCTCTCTCTCGCGCCCCCTCTCTCTCTCTGTGCCACTGGTATAGGCCTGTTTGGTTGGCAGAAGTGCAGCCTGAGTGGGCAGAGTAGAGAGAGGGGGCATAGGCCAAGGAAACACCGAGCTGATCCGAGAACAGCCTCTGCCAAGGTAAACACCCAGTGAGAGAGACGGGAGCTGAGGATGTGAATATAGAAAGATTACGGTGGTCTGACATGTCTCTCTCCCCATCTGATTCACATTCTGGAGCATTAGCTACTCTGATTTGCTCTGAGGGAAAGCATCACTGAAGGTTACTGTTGTATCAGTAATGACAAAAATGGAGGTAACTCAATGATGTTTGGAAAAATGTTGCATTTGTCATTAATTTGTTAAAAATTAATGTAATCTCTAACGACGGCTATAAGAAGAGATTATAATATAGATTATAATAACAAGTCTGTGTTCAGGAGGAAATATTCCATCCTGGTCTCACAGCAAAATGTTAACTAGCCATGAAAAAGCACTTTATTCGTACATGTTTGTGAGCATGAGTTGTATTTGGTGACAGTCAGCACAGCTTTGAAACTAATGTATTACAGTTGGGAGCTTGTTTCATGGCTGCACAATGCAGACTCCTCTCAAACTAGACATGCGAGTTTTTGTAGCGCTGCGTTTTTTCTGCATCCAGCAGAATTGCTTCAGTTTGTAGTGGGAAGGAGGGGGCCAACAGCAAACAGTCAGCAGTTTGGAGGTATTTCAACTTTTCTTTATATGTTTGCAGTAATTTATTACTTAATCACAAACATTGGACAACCGATAATGACTGAATGACAGCAAAGCATAGCATTTTTTCACATACAGTGGTCCCTCGTTTATCGCAGGACGTTCTAAAAATAACCCGCGATAAGTGAAATCCGCTAAATAGCTTTATTTTTTACTATTATAGATGTTTTAAGGCTGTAAAACCCCTCACTTCACACTTTATACACTTTTCTCAGACAGGCATGAACATTTTCACACTTTTCTCTCTTGTTTAAACACTCAAAGTTCAAACCTTAGTAGAAAAATAAGTCCAGTATTATAGAATGAAACCAAAGATCAAACCCTGTTTTCAGGTCCAGAACATGGGAACAGAGCAGCTGTGAGAGAATTCAACATTAATGAATCAATGGTACGGAAGTGGAGGAAGCAAGAAGAATGAGTTGAGTAAAGTTTGACTTATCCGACTGTTTTGTTTCGCTTAATGCACCTTATAATCCAGTTAGCTTTATGGGCCAAAAAATACTTCTACCTTCCTTTAGCATGTCCAGAAGCCCACCTTTTTGTGCGATGGTGAGCATCTTCCTCTGCCTTTTGGGTGCTACTGCAGGTGCCTTTGACGGTGCAAAACGTTAAATTTACAAACATACAGCACAGCACTTCAGAGTCACACTGCTAGTGATCGAAGACTTATGTAAATTTGACAAGCTGAACGCATCCTGTACTGTACAGGAGACACGGCACGAGATTTATTGACAATGGTCTACAGCCAATCAGGACGCAGAACACAATGTGCTGTAAAAAAAAAAAAAA
>VUQG01046012.1:3001-25509 GCA_015106755.1 Etia nguti
TTTTATTTGTTTTTTTTTTTTTTTTTAACGTTTGTATGTCGTGTGAATTTTTGGGAACAGATATCGGGGGAGAGGATTGTCTTTTTCTTTTCTTTTTTTTTTTGCTGAGATTGAAAGCAGCATCGCTTGGCTTAAGATAAAATAGAAAACAGGAGAAAACGTCTGTCTAGAACAAAATCTGGTGGTAAAAATAATAATATGCAGGTGTTTCTGGGTGTTAGCACTTCACACAGCCAGTTCAGCTGTTTCCTTTGGTTAACAGGTGGATTTTGTTTTCTAAATTACTGGTCAGTATTTCTTAGTTTAACTCTTTTTATTCTCTTACTCGAATTTCCAAACAATACCCCAAATGAACATGGTTCATATAGCAATGCTGCTACTAGATTTGAAATAAAATCGCCAATTCAGTGCCTCACCTGGATCTCTAGTGGTGTAATGTATGGTGTAACTTTGGAAGTATTATTTCTTCAAGTTAAAAAGAGAATCAGATAACATGGTTAGCACTGTCATATAGAAAGAGAGTTCTGAGAAAGAAAGGCAGGGCCCTTCTGTGTGGAGCTTGCCTGGTCTGCCTGGGTTTTCTCTGGACACCCTGGCTTTCTCCCACAGATATGCATGTTAACTTGAGGTGTAAATCATTTTAAGTGCTTAATAAAACTAAAAAAGTGGTATAGAAATGTTATTTTGATAGTTTTTGTGCTTTGAGAATTCACAAAAATGTACGTTCTAACAAAGCTTTAGTGTGTGTGTTCATTGAGCATAAAAAACACATTTAAAAATCCAGTGTTGATGTGATATTATGCACGTTATTGTGAGGCTGTCCAGTAAATATTTTTACCTTGTTCTATGCAGTAATGGAGAAAAAAAGTCTTAGTCTGATACTATCTTTCACACAGGAAGAAGCAGTGGTGAAATCTGCCTTCTGTTTCAAAAACAAGCTGTGTTTGTTTCTTTGATGAAAAAGTTTCATTTAGGTAACAGAAACTCTGTAGAAACTGATAGTTTGTGTTGTAATCAGTGCTATAAGTGTAAAATACTGTACTTTGTACAAGAAGTTGTTTCTTGCACGATCGTCAATGTGTATTTCTTTCACTCAGTTTTTTACCTGAAGGTTTGCATTGATGTGTGAATGAGTCTGCAAAGTGTTGCTCTTTAAAATTAAAACTGCATGATATATGTGCACCGCACTGTGCTTCAAAATGAAATGTCTCCATTATGCAAGCTTATTCTTGTATTACTACTAAATATGTGTTTAGGAAAATGCAGTATATTCAGATTTGTTTCTATTCAAGCAAATTTGCCAAATTCCGTCTGCGGCTGAACTCGAATAAACATCGTCTCACACTTTGTCTGAGACTGAGTCTGGCCATTTCCCTGTTTCCGGTTCTGCGTCTTGATGAATGAACAAGCTCTCTAAGAGGTATTTTAACCCAAACAATCATCTTTTCCTAAACTTAATCAAGGGACTAAATCGACATTTGAGCTTTGAGAATATTACAAAGAAAAGTACAGCACTGTGGCAGAAAATCTTTTTTTTCAAATTCCTAAAGATAGAGATGAAGTGATGAAGCTTTATTGCAGATCTCAGATATAACGCTCCCACTACAGTCTCTACGCTTTACTCTCACATTATTAATAAACATGGTGTATTGGAGTTTCGAAACAGAATCAATCACATGTAAACACACATGTGATGTTTCAAAGTACCTTTTCCAAAAACATGTGGAGCGGGCCCACCAGCTGTAAGGCTTTTCTTCCAGGAGATGGAGCTGTTTTTTGAGATAATCAACAGCATGCAGCACTGCCAACTTTAACCCCTGAACAGCTTAATAATTAACCAAAAGTAATTAAAACGCATGTAAGGGCAGCAGTGCATCAAATATTCTGCTGGAATTAAATTACTGCCAATATTTTGACAGAAGATACTTGCACATGAGGCTAAAAAAAAAAGAAAAAAAAAATGAACAAAGCTTGGGTTCAAGAGTTCAACCAGCTCTTACAGGTGCTGCCTCGCTTTCAGAGCCCTTAGATGTTATCAACGCTTCCTTTAGTTAACAAAACAGATGCATTTGCCCCTGGACTTACACAGAAAAAAATTCCTAATAAGAAACGTGTCACTGTGGATCATCGTGACACTAAAGGTTAACGCAGATAAGCAGGAACTGAAAGTGGCTGCAGTAAAAGGCAGAATGGGAGGAAGTTGCATATTTTATCTCAAGAGAATAAACACAGCATTTGGTGATGTCCATGCTCTAGACCAGTCTTTCTCAAACTGCGGTACGTGTACCACTAGTGGTACTTGGGCTCTCTCTGGTGGTACACGGGAAATCTCCCATTTTTTTTTAAGATTAAATAATATACCATTGTGGAGGTATGCAAAGACGACACGAGAGTTCCCGAGGCTCTTCTGGGAGCCGGAGTCAACCAGAAAACATCTCCCCAAGCACAAGTCCTCTATGAAGAGCAGCCTTTCCTTATCGCCAGCGGTCGCGGCCGCTACAGAGCGCTGGCGGGCTCGTTTTCCTGGGCCTTAAAACTGCAAAGGCCGCACGCGCTGTCACGCTGATGGTAAAAACACAGTCCTTTTCCGCCGTGCCGCGATCCTAGCCACCATCGATGTGTCGGAGGCACCCGGAAGCTTCAGTGGGGGCGCGGGAGATGCCGTCGAGATGCAGTACAGTTGTTATTGTTATCACTCGTCACATCCTGTTTATGACAGTTAAAATAAATAAGATTCATATAAGAAATAAAATTGTCTCGTGTAAACTGTATGTGGTGTTAAATAGGCCTATACTACTGTACTTTAATGTGGGTCATAAGGGTGATTACTCCAAGAGCCATATATTTTATGAGGTGGTACTCATTGTGAAGTACCAAAGTTTGAGAACCACTGTTCTAGACTTCAGGCAGTCATTGTTAGCAAAGGATTTTAACCCAAGTATTAAAAAAAATACAGTAGTTTGAACCTCTGAAGATAGTAAAACTATTAAATTAACTTCAATCATAACTTGATTTTTTGTTAGACTTAAAACACCCTGTGGTGATGCACGGAGGCAAGGCTGCACGAAAAGAATATTTCTGGAGCTGGAGCTGAATATATTTTGTGGTGAAGGGAATTACCGCAAGTGCACACCCACGTACACACACAGGCTGCACAGTTGTGACCTTAGTCATGGAGAAGCAGAACAAAAAAGACAAAGGAGGATGTCCCATATTAGGACATGGCAGTGGTGAGGCATCCTTTCCATATTCAGAGGATTTTTTTTAGCTTATCTGCGTAATAATCTTAAAACGATATTGCCTGACATTTTTGTTTTCAGTCAGCCTCTGCAACATTGTCAAAAGCACCACGAAAACAGTCACTTTAAAACACAGGTGTGTGCTATTCACAGAAAACACACTGATGCATCGTAATATGAACCCCTTACACTCTGATTCGTATCTCCAGGACACGTTGATGTGCTTTATCTGATTCTTGTATATTTCTGATGTGCAATAAATATATATTTTTTTAAAGAAATAAAAATAAATTACTAAAAAGAAAAGCTGAAAAAATGAAAATAATTTCAGGAATACAAAACAAACAAAATAATGAGATGTACAAGAAAAAGAAGTTAAAAGGAAGATGGAGGTGTTCACGGTGACACGATTTGTTGCAATGCAGTGTTTCTAATAAATAAAAATAAATAAATAAAAAGAATAATTTTATCTGGTGATTAATCATTTACATTAAAAAAACAACAGAACTTTTGTCCAACTATAAAATACACCCTTCCTTTCATCTTTTATACAAAGTATTTTTTCAAAAATCTTGAGCCACCACTTGTTTCTTTATATTTTCTTCCCAAGGAGCCAGACTTTCTTATCATTTTTTTTACAGTGGTCAGTAGTTGATGTTGGTCTTTCTAAGTTCTTTGTTGGACATTGGCTGATTTTTCACTAATTTTTACTCCAGTTCTTGTACCTGACCATTTTCCCAGAATGATTTTTGATTGTTAAGCCACTTAATGCTGACATATGAATCATTCAACCATAAAAAGACCCCTAAAACAAGGGATGAACCACTGTAGTGTCTACACATAACTAAATACTTATCAAGGAATCAATTTTAAATAATATTTAGGCACATTATTATTAGCAGGTCGTCACAAAAATACATACTTTACGCATTTCTTTATTTAAATCTATAAAGAATGCCAAAGATAACACAGTTCAACAGATATAAAACATTATTTTTGCACCAATAAAGTCCCAGAGAGCTATTAGCTGAATCTTTGGCATACCTCAGCATGGTGTGCAGTGTGTCTCAGTTATGTCCAGTAAGTGAAACTGATGATCTTAAGAAATGAAGAAAAATTCTGCAAAGCCCCGAAACAGGCATGAGAGATGCATCTGATCCAGCTATCGCTTTCCGAAGCCTCATCAGAAACCAAACACCATCCAGTATCATTTTGAAAGTGGTAACAGTTTTATTTTCCAGCATGCCAGTGATCCCAAACACACTGCCAATTCAGTAAAAACTTACCTGGATAGAAAGAAAAAAAACACATGGATGGGCCTCGCCAGAGCCAGGGCCTCTACATTATTGAAGCAGTAAAGGGTCATCTTGACAGAGAACAGAACAAAAGGCAGAAACACCCAAAGAAGAGCTCTGAATGTCTTTCAGAAGAAGCCTGGAGAACTATTCCTGAAGATGCTTAAAGAATTTAGTTCAGACTCCTGAATTTTATGTTTGCTATAATTGTACAAACTCTATTTTTGCATGACACACTTTATTTCCACGTGTGTTTGCGTTTTATATAATATATCGTTCAAGACTTTTGCACCGATCCTACGAATCGCATCTGGTACCTGCGCTGCTATTTCCGGGGTGGGCGGGGAGAAGCCTGCGCGTAGGCCGACTCCATGTTACCATAGTAACAGCATAGCCGCAGCTCATCTGTTGGTTGTCCGCAGTAGCTGTGGAAAAAACTGCGTTAAAGTGGCCGCGGAGCTGCAGGGAGCATCTCAGGACAGAGCAGGTAACATGGAGCTGTAATGGTGGATCTTATTCCCGAGATAGCGTTTGAGGTCATGCTTTCACAGCACAGAAGATAACGTTAGCGGTCAGAGCCACAAAATGTGATCAAGTTTGCAGCAGAGTGCTTTACGGATGGAGTAGTACTTCCGCTATATTTTCAAAATAAAACTACGGTGTCCTGAAAGTCGCTTAAGACAATTTTTAAAGACTTTCAAATGCTAAAGAAGTTTTTTTTTTTCTCCTTGGGTTAAGAGGAAACGTTTCTGTAGACTACTTTTTAATGTTTTAATGTGGCCTGTATGGATTAAATAGTTCTGATAAAGTACTGATGTGGAAACCATTAGATATCAGTTTAATAGTTTATATATTTATTACAATAGTTTTGCTGCTCCTTGTGCATGTGACATCAGCTGGGGCAGGCCATTAACATCATAGCATAATAAGTTATATTAAAGAAACATTTTTTTAAAAGATTTTTCACTGTGTTAAAGAGTGCAAAGCATTAACCAAAACCACCATTAAAAGAAACTACAAAAAAAGCTGAAACTGTAAGTGAAAGACATCTCTTATATCACTTCCCTTTAAAAAACTGTCCAGACATCCAGACAGCACAAGGTATTGTTTGTTGAATTATGTTTCTTATATAATAAGCACTCCTTTTAGAGAATAGTTGATGATGAGCCTGAGGTAGAGAAATGTTCTTAAGAGAAATAAACTTAATATAATAAGTTATATAACTTGTCTAGATACAGTTATAGTTTTATTTTCCAGGAATTTATCTTTTTTTTCATTTTATAATACTAGTAACAATAATTATTATTGTAAGACGATAGTTATTAATGACTTATTAATAGCGTATCTGTAATAAATGTAAAGAAGTGGGCTCCTCCATCTAATGCTCAGTACACACTGAAATAGTTGCACATCCTTAATGTCTGCACAGCCTGTGCAGTGAGAACAACACAGTTTACAGTACATTTTCAAACATTTATATTTAATTTGTGTTGTATATTGGGAGCTATTCTGTTATATTTTACATTGGATTATTTGATTTAGTTTAATCAGTTACTGATCTTACTGTCTTGGAGCAACTATAACCACAGAATTTTCTCAGGGATTAAAAGTGTATTCAGATTCTGATTCCCTTTGAGGTTTGACACCCGTTTTTACACGTTTACTTTGAAAGAACACCCCTGAAACTGGAAGTATGGATGCCACAGAGAGTAACATTGTAGCTGCGCTCTTTAGCCGTGTTTCTGTCACAGTTATAACTCACTGTTAATACTTTAAAGTCGTGGCTGTAGTTGCTGTAATGAAGTAGCTGGGGGCTTAATGCAGGCGGGCTAAGAGCCGCAGAGATACGAACATTGTTAGCTTTCATTTCTTTAATAGCAGCTGAGGTTAGCACAGGGTGTTAGCTATCCTCGGCTTCGGTTCACGCTGTAGTTTGGTTCTCCAGCAGGTTCTGAAGGACTCACGATGTCTAATGATCTCGCTGGAGTGTGGGAGGTGGCGCTGAGTGATGGAGTCCACAGAATCGAGTTTGAACACGGGACCACCACCGGAAAGAGGGTCATCTACGTGGATGGAAAGGTGTGCAGTCATACTGTTAGCCGGGGAGACACTAGAGGTGTTTTACTGTACTTTATTTATTTATTTATTTTCATTTGAGTCAGTGTTTCTGAGGTCAGCTTCATCAGCACCTGTGATTTTCTGATTTATGCTGCAGGAGGTCCTGAGACGGGACTGGATGTTCAAACTGGTGGGGAAGGAGACTTTCAGCGTGGGCAGTTCAGACAACAAAGCCACCATCAATATAGATGCAGTTAGTGGCTTTGCCTATGAGTACACCCTGGAGATCAACGGGAAGAGCCTGAAGAAGTACATGGAGAACAGGTCAAAGGTCACCAGCACCTGGTTGCTCAACTTGGACGGCATTGACTGCAGAGTGGTCCTGGGTGAGCTCCTGTCAGTGTTTGTATCATTCAGCTCTTGTCCTTTTACTTCTGTTACTGTGACAGCTTATTATTATGATTCTTTATTCATACAGAAAAGCTCTATTTTCAAGATTCTGCAAAAATTATGCAAAAAAACAAAACGAAAAACAAAACATGACCTCATAGGAGAAAAGATGCGGCTTATTTTATAGCTTAAATAGGTTTTAAAATACAAATATATATCCAAGATACATAAAGCTTTAATTCATCAACATGTTCAGTCAGGATAGATATAGACCTGATATTTAGTACAGTGCGATTTATGCCTCTTCACAGCCACCCTCTAATATTATTCAGTAGCTGAGCCTAAGCTCCTTAACTACTCTAAGCTTGCGCCATATACAGCCGTGTCAGTGATCTGGGCAAGTTAATCCTTCATATAATTGTACTGCTTACAGTGGATCAAGTGGCAAACTGCCTTGAAAGCACATGTCGCAAATAACCACTGTGCATTGTCTGCATTTGTAAAACAGATATTCCAGCTGGGAAAGAATGGAAATATTTTTACTAAACTTTATATTAAAAACAATCTCTGTGTTTTGTCTTTCAGTGTATATAGTACAATTTGTACATAGTGCTTTATGCAGCATGTCTTGTTCAACCATTCACACACATTCATACAAGCACGTCTTTCTGTGCCTAAGTGCTTTGTATCTAACAGTCACACTCTGATTTATAGTGGCCAAACAGAGCTCAGCAACTCTTTGGAATAATATACAGCATGAACAGCAGATTAGATTAGCACAAAGATAATATCTCTGTGAAATGAACTCTGATAGGCTGTATTTGTGGGTAATTACTCATTTGCTACAGTATGTATCAGCCAGTGTTCTGCCATTGCAGGCATATTCCATTTTTCTTGTCTTTATAACTCAGTCTGTGCATAGACTAATGTGATCCTGCAGGTCTGAAGTCTTTTCTCTTCCTTGCATTCAGTTAAAGTAACTGTAGTAGCTGTGAGTTCAACATGGACGAATGTTTTACTGCAGAGAGCAGATGAATGCAGACAAAGATGAAGGCAAACAAGGGCGTTGTTGAGATCAGACGTTGCATCGCCTTTCAGTCACAAAGTTAATGCGGCGGCTCTTTAACAAATGCCTGCTGTGGCTTTATAATGTCAAGCAGAGAATTTTGTGCTGGTGCAGACCATAAATCTGGCTTTTAGTTTCCAGGAAACCACCTACAAGTGATTAAATACGCAGAATAGATATGAGTCAGGCTAGGACTGGAAACCACAAGACCATCAGATAAACTTTTTCATTCCAGCACCCTGCAACATTAGACCTAAAGTTAAAGCTGGTCACTAACCTACTCTCACTGGCTCCGCAGCTGTGTGTTGGCCAGCTTACTTACATTTTTTTGACTGCTTATCTGGTAAATATTGATTAAAAAAATCTGTCTTTTTACTTTCAGAGAAAGACACCATGGATGTGTGGTGTAACGGACAAAAGATTGAGACTGCAGTAAGTAAAACACCAGTGACACCACACAGGTTGTTATTAGAGCAGCGGTTCCCTTAGTGACAGACCACTAGGGGTCTGTGACACAGGGACCCTGCATGAGACATGGTATAAATCATAGATTCATTAAAGAGTGCTTATGTTGATGGGGCCATTCACATTAAGGATTAGGGTGTGTGTACTTGTTTTGTGTATTAGAACTTGGTTTGGATATTGTCTTTGTGTTCAGATATGTAATTTTATCTGGGATGTTTGTCTTATTATACTGAATAGTTAACTACAATTGTAATACTATAAGTTGTTTACTGATGATTGTTTGTGTGTTCCTGGTTGTTGTTTTATCTGCTCATTGCCTTTGAATAGAAATTGATTGGTTGCTTGTGTGGTGCAGTGCATTGTTTTCTTTTGGGATATAATATTGGATCATTCTTTTCGTTTGAAACAGGACGCTTCCTTTCTTAGTTCACACTTTTGTGATTTGCGCCTGCAGGGTGAGTTTGTGGACGACGGCACAGAGACGCACTTCACACTCGGAGACCACAACTGCTGCGTGAAAGCTGTGAGCAGCGGGAAGAGACGAGACGGGATCATTCACACGCTGCTCGTGGACGGCACAGAGATCGCTGAATGCACAGAGTGAGCGTGACTGCGCCTGGATGAAAGCAGAGATCCGGTTTTGTATCTGTGACGCTGAGCAAGGGCGCGAGGTTATTTAAAGCTGTTAAAGTCAGGGACCAACTGAGAGAAACAGCGCATTGCTGGTCGTAGTGTGTGAGGTATGTTAGCCATATATATACTGGTGAAAGCTGTCCTGTAAATAGCATAGCTGAAGACAAGCTAAGTTTGAGCAGTTTTAGAAGACCGAGGGCAGCTACTAATGCCAGAAACAAGCATTTACTGTCTCCAAATGTTCACACTGGATATTTGATGTGTACACTGGTCTTTATAATCACATGAACACTATTAATCTCAGTAATATAATCAACGTGGGAGTCCAGATGTGCCACATTATTCTCACTCAGCCAGGGTTTTAACACGAGCAGCTGCTTTTGAAGAAGTACTGTATCACACAGCCAAACGTTACCAGTGAGCTGTCCCAGTAAACCCTCACCTCATTCTCTCTTACCTTTGTGCTAGCTTTCTTGTATTTTTAAATGTTGTGGAGTGGGAGGTACAACAACAGGGTACAACATTATTCCTTGAATGTAGCACTGGACTGATTCCTGTTCTGGTGTTGGCCTGTTACATGCTTTGTGTTTTCATTGGTTAATTCTGTTGTTATCAAGTGATTAGCTTCCAACGTCTTGGTGTTGATGTGTCAGAATATTTACAGGGTGCATTGTCCTCAGTTTTCACGTAGGTATAAATCAATTACGCAGCTGCAATGGATCACTCGCTGATGTCCAAACATACTTTAAAGACTTCCTGTTGTCTTTAAAAAGATCTGTAACTGTGTTGTGCTGTCAAATCATGTGGTAGTATCATAGAGTGTCTATAAAAGATGGACAAAGCCACTGTGATGTCACCCACATTTGTCAAACCCACATTTTTGGACCCTTCAGCTGTCCACTGTGACCCTCTTAGGTTTTGTTAAACCAGATGTCACAGAGGCGGGGTAGGTCTGTCATTTCCCCCATTATCGTCTGTCTGAACACTAACAGTAAGCAGAACTTATAAAATAAACATCACGTTGTATTAGATATGATGTAAATGTAGTGATTGATACCACTGATTAATTAATGAAGTGTTTACTGAGGTCACAGCTTAAATGACAGAGGGCTCCTTTTCCACTGAGATCTGTTGAGTTTTTTTCCAGCTACTAACTACAAGTACAGAAGTCGTCCCCTGCTGGCTATTAGAAAGAATGCAGGTTAAGGGATGTCTGTTGGCTTCATTTTACCAGTATGGAAGCTATGTCCATCTTATACATACAGTCTATGGATAACACAGAACCTGAGCTAAACATTTTTATAAAATCATGGTTATTAAAGATTGAAGATTTCTCCAATGTATGTGAAACAAATGTTTGGTAAGAAACGTTCACTAAGGCTGTGTTCACACTAAGAAAGCTGTGTCATGCCCGAGTATGTTTGTTTCCCATTTTCCAGTTTGTTTGACCAGACTGCTGCATGCTCCACCCCGGCAGGGTTACATGAACCGCCCCAGTCCAGGTTCAGTTGGACTCAACATGTGCATGTTATGTGACCACTAATTGTGCCCGAGTACTTACATGTAAGTCCAGCAGTTGCTCAATGACAGCTGCCTGTGTGAAAATCACTGTGTTCAGCACTTCACAAATCTATAAGGCATATGAGAAGATGAAGTGTCACCACTTTAAAATGAAACTAGATGCACAAAATCATGAACGTCACTGTAGACACAAACTGATGCACACTCTGAGTCCAGATTGTTAAGCACAGGGTGAGTGCAGGCGATCAGTGGATTGGTGAAGAGGCAACAACCATGATGTGTGTGAGTACGTCGTCACATCCTCATTGGAACCCAGATTTACTCACACACTGAGCCAATCCCAACTGGGGTTAGGCATTAAAGAAAGTACTGTTGGTATTTACAAATAGAGCGCAGTGACAAGATGACATGTAAGAGGTGGGAACTGAGATTTTAGACTCTGCTGCATGTATTTTTATGAGTTCCTTTTTTAAGTTGCAAAATGTACAGAGAATTCTTAAAGCTCACAAATTGATTTACTAATGCTTGCAACACAATTTATTGCTAATCGTGATGATATTTAATGCAGAATAGAACATGAAAATGTTTCAAATTTTTATTTTTGTGCTTGATATTGAAATAAGCTGACTGTGTGTGTGTGTTTGGAAACAGCATAGGTTTTGTAAATCACTGGTAAAATTAACCACGGCTATGAACTCACTTGTTGTTTTGTCCCATTTAGTAAATCTGGCCTTTCATGTCCACAAAACTGACCACTGAGCAAACTTCATCTGCTGATGTCTGTGAAACTTGAACTGAAATGCAGCTGAAAGCTTTTGGACAAATGATTTGTTTTTCCTGTCAAACTGTTTCAAGGGTCAAAGGTGAATACGTTTCATGCTCAGTAGACTGTGATATTGTGTAATTATGATTACGAGGGACTTCTCACTCTATTTTTCTTATGTCGTGCTTACAGGAATAATGTACATGTATTTTACTTTGTAAGTTGTTTAAATTTTAGTTTATTTTATTACATTTGTGTAATTGATCAGGTTTTGTCATTGAGCTTTAAATAATACAAAAAAATATGGACACACTAAAAGCTCTGCAGTGTTTTAATAGTTGTTTTTCCATATTTCAGTAAATGTTGTTACAACAAAAATATAAAAACAAAAAAGTCCAGGTTCCTCATCAAACAAAATTATTTTTTTTATTTTAATTTAATTTTGACATCAACATCAGGAAAACTTTAACTACTCATGTCCATTATGACCCATTCTCCCACTCATCATGGGATGATGAATGGGAGAATGGGTCATAAAATAATGTCCATAATTTTATGGACAGGCAAAGCTCATTTACAGTCTTTTCATATTTACTCTGGTATTCACTGCTTTAATCATGTTTAAATGTCTGGTGTCATTGGGTGCCACTAAACAGATGAACCCTTTCAATGTGAAAACTACAATATTATTGATATAAAATGCACATTTTTAAGCTCAATCTCGATTTATAAACATATGATTGGTTCTACTCCTTGCAGTAGTGCTATGATAAAATAGATTTTGATAAATTGCTGCTGCCATTATGCAGCAATACATTATGAGAAAAATAAGCCCAGTCATTCCTTCATATTTTGCTACTAATATCCATTATATTAAGTCTATGACTGATACAAACAGTTATTTCTTTCTAATAGTAAATATGCTCATCAAAGACACCCTTAAGCTGGTATCTTCTTACAGGTGATGATGTACCTGGGCAGGGCTTGATAACTACTAAATATGACAGAGATGTCAGACCCTCCATTCACACTGTCAAACCTAACTTGGGGATCTTTCGCTACAGCAGGTGGCAGAATGAGACCTGGTTTACCACTGGTAGAGTTCCCTGTCAGCACATCAGCCTCCACAAAGTACAGATACTGATCATTTTTCTCCATCCAAACTTCCATGGCCTTCTTCACTGTCCTAGCAAAGTAGAGGCCTTCTCCATACTTTGGGTCTAGATCCAGACAGAGATTTTTTTTTAAAAGTATTATTTGTACATGATATTAAATCCTCTGTACCTTTGATGTTATGCATGTAAAAAGCATTATCATACCTTCAGGTGGTGCACACTCTGCATGGAATCCAATTTGGCTAACCATCTCACAGAACTGTGCAGGTATGCGCTGAAACATTTTCTCAGAGGAGCACCCCAGCTGTTTTTTCTTGAGGTCAAACAGCAGCTCCAGTGCAGGGTTCTCAACTTTGTCCACCTAAAAGTGTTTCATTTTGAAATAAGGCATAAAGCTTATTTATATAACGTAAGAAATCAAACTGTGATCAGGGTCCAAATCCTAAAGCTTCATGACAGCTTCAGGCCTGGTTTATTAAACACAGTGTACCTTTAATATCCACAGACCAAGATTTCTGATAGCAGGTATTCTGCCTTTGAAGTCCAAGCTTTTGTTGTCCACCGTCTTTGTATTTTTTCCTCTTTCAAGAGGCACTTCATTAGCTAACAGTTTGCACATTTCGTTCTCCTCCTCTTTGACAAACTCCTTCTGGACAGTGCAGAGCATGACCTCCACCTGTAATGCAGCAACTACAACATCTTCAACTGAATCCCCATCAACCTTTAGGCAGGCATGACCCTTGGTCAAAAACTCTTCAAACTTAACACCCTTTCTGGTTGGATGAGAGAGCTGCAGGTATTCCTTCTCACTGAGGTGCTGGATGAAGTTGTTGCAGATAGTAACACAGGGAGAGGACTTGAAGAGAAAATGTGTAAGCCATTTTTCAGCCTCACTTGCAGATTCTTCAGATGAAGCACTCAGACTGATGTGTGGAGCTCGACCTCTGTTAAAACTGAGGTCTTCTTTTTCCATCAGAGCTGGTGGAGATTACAAGGAGACATTATCACTACTGAAAGACCACTATCTTTTTTATCTTTAACAATTTCTACGTAGCATTAAACTTTATGAATAAAAATAAGTTTAAAGTTCCTTAAACTTCAGAAAATACTCATTTTGCTGTTAACAATGAGATAATCTATAAAGTTTGGAAATCATATTACAACTGATGTACATTTATGCCATTAGTTTGTATATTACAGTTTATGTATTCTATTAATTATGTGTGATATGACATTGTTTGGTATCATAGCTGATAAGAGACAGTTTGTAAGAAAGATTTCTTTAGTGATCACTATTCTACTCCCCAGGGCATCAAATACTGCCATTTAATCAGAGCCACTAGTATCTGAGGATATGCATACTTTTTCTTTTTAGTGCTGGCTCTTGTGCAACTGTGGCACTAATAGTGAGACTGGTCTCCCTGTCAACTAGTTTTGGCGCCTGAATCTGACAAACAGCAGGAAAAGTCAAAGTAAATTTAAAAAAATGAAATAGCGGTAGCAAAACCCAGGGACAAATGGCACTTTGTGGTTTCACAGTCTTGTGATATATGCCAGTGCCATTCCACCTGTCTATTTGCTCTTTAAAACAAGAATTGTGAATTCACCTTTGCTATAAATACTATTTGTAAGGTAATAATAAAGCTTGAAGGCTAAACTACAGATTTGGTAGATCTATGCTCCATCCCTCGCCTATGGCCACAAACTCTGCGTGAGTTAAATAACATAACATAGTGAGAGTTTCTGGGCTCTCCCAAAGAGAAAGGATAAGAAGCTCAGTCATACAGGAGAAGTTCAGAGTGGAGGAATTGCTTTCTGCATAGAAAAGAACTGGCTGAGTTGGTTCGAGGATCTGACTACAGTGACTTCTGGATGCCTCGTAGACAAGATGGTTCATACATGACCTCCCTGGAGTAGATCCCAGGGAAGAACAAGAACATGCTGGAGAGGTTATGTCTCCCAGCTGGCATTGACCAGAGATGATGGAGGCAGTGACCAGGGTAAGGAAGGTGGGGGGCATCAGCTGCAACTTACAATAATAATTTAGATAATGTTCTACAAACCAAATACAAATGGATTAGTAAATGCTGTTTACAAACTTTACATAATTATTGCCTAACATTTAAAAATCAATTTCAGATTTGTTAACAAGGGTTATTATAAAATTTCACCCACACAGCTACAATAGAACTTTTTTAAAAATAGTTTTCCATCCTCCAAGCAGGCAGCTTATAAATGAAACACTTGTTTCAGAATCTTGAGCTGGTATAGTAACAAATGATTTTAGCGCAGTTATTTCAGTAATTGGAAGCAGAGTGATTTGAAAACACTTGGAGAGTGTGATAAAATGATCACTTTAACCATTTTGTGAATTATTGAGCTTCAATAAAGAGTCACAATAAAGTCATCACAAGGAAATTTTAAAAACAAAAAGTGGCTGCATCTTAAAATCTCATTGTATCTGTTGTCTGTCTGTGTGTAAGTAAAGTGTCTGATAAAACTGAAATATTTTGCCATTACCAGGTGTAAAGCTGGAATTGGGTGCCCTCTGTTGGAATGATCTTATTTTATCCTCAAAAGCCTGAAAAGAAGTAGTCATTAATAAATATATTTAATCCTTACAGATTAGAGTTGGTATTGTTTTAAAATCAAGGCAAGATTTTTTAAATCTAACCTGAAATGTGACAGAGTCTGAAGGAAATATGACAAAATAAATTTCCATCTTCCCTGTAAATATTTTGGCAAACTCAACCACTGCGTCTGACATGATGTGCGCAACTTCTCTTTTATTGAACCTGAGGTTTCCACTGCCGATTGCAGGAAAGGCGATGGACTTGTGGCCCTTTGTAGCTGCCATCTTTAAACATTCCAATACTGAATCAAAAAGGACCTGTTATGAATGAAGAAATGAAAAGACAAGGATATGAATTCTGTTTTTTCCATTTTATAATATAATGTTCAATTATAATGTACCTGTTGTGATGCCTGTCGTTCTTTAGCAACACAGAAAGTGTGAAACACCTCTTTACACCGCAGATTGTAACCTCGTGTGATGATAACATTCCTCTGAGGAGTACTTCGTATTTCATCTTGCATTTTGTGACCAGCTTTGTTCAGCAAAGCAGCAGAGATCTGACCCTTGGTCAGGTCTTTGTCAGGTGATGCTGTGTTTACAATGACATCCACCTGAAAGGTGACAAAGGATCATAAATAAGTTTTAGAACAAAAATATATAGTAGATCATTGGTGTACGTATACTCGGAAGCCCTAAAAATATTTAATTGGAGCTTAAAAAATAAACATAACATACATGCACCAATTCACTATTATGGTATAATGTTCTTTCTATTTTTAGTTGTATTGTGATATAGTTGTATTATTATTTTTTTTAGGTTTCTTATGACTTTTATGTGCTTTCATTCTGGTTTGTTTCCTTTATTTTTTCTTTTTGGTGTCGTTTTTTGCATCTCCACTGCAACAATAAAAATATACACTGATAATTTGATAAACACATGAGTAAAGAACTGAGAAAACACTGAAGTCAAAACATAATAAAGAAACAGTAAGATTCTTACCTTCTGATCTTCAATGTTATCACTCTTCAGTGTTAGATTAACGCTCCCAATCTGGATGGCAGCGTTTGATGGTTTGGCAGTACCTTTGCTTTGTGCTGCAGGGCTGTGTGGCATTAACTGGTGAGGGGCTAGAATCTTATGGCAGGCACTCATCATTTCTCTGACTGTTTGGTCATCATGGTTAGCAAAGAGTATCTCTTTGGGAAGATGCTTGAGGGAATAAACATGTTCATAGTATTGTTTTACAGTTGACACTATAGTTTCTGCACATTCTTGCAGGGGGTAGTTGAACAACCCAGAGCTTATAGCAGGAATGGCAACAGTGTCCAGACAATTTTCGTCAACTCTTTGCAGAATGCTCCAGATGGTCTTCTCCAACAGTGGTTTAGCATCTGAAACATCTGACCGTGAGAATTGTGGACCCACTGCATGAATTATGGCCTTGCATGGTAAAGAGCCAGAAGTAGTGATAATTGCTTGACCTGTTTTCAGTGGACCATATGTGGTGATGTGGGTATCACTTTCTTTTTGGATTTGAGGACCACCAGCTTCACACAGAGCATAAGCAAGTCCACCACCATGCTGAAGATGGGAGTTGGCCGCATTCACAACAGCATCCACTTTTAAAGTGGTGAGATCAGCCTTCCATACGGACACCTCAATACCTGCAGGCAGCTTGACAGAAAACCTCTTCTCTTGGGCAACAATCTGCCTCTTGTGTTGTCCAAAGCTCACATCACTCTCAAAATCCACACCTTCGATAACTGCTACACATCCAAATTTGCTATAAAGGATGTCAGTCAGATCAAGCCCACACTGTTGCACGATGTTAAGTGAGGATCCTTGAAGACGAATATCTAATTTACTGGCCATGGTTCCTACCAAGATCTATAGAAAAATGTTGCATTAGAGGATCATACAAAAAGAAAAGCAACACACCTTTTACAGTAAATCAGAATCACATGTACTGACCGAGAACGAGTGACATAAACTTTAGAAAGAAAATACTTTGACATGAAAGTCTCAGAAATATGAGATAACAGTAATTATTGCTGAAAACTGTCCTTTAAACTTACATAAGTATTCCATCAAAATCATTAATGACTCATTTTATTATCACATTAGTTCATAACTGTAATTTGGAACAATCCTTTGTGCTTTCATTATAACAAGGACATTTCTAAGTGATCCCAACTGTTAGTAGAGTTAGCAGTGTATTATTATATTTAATAATATATTTAGTAGTTCTGAAGTTCAAAGTATCAGCAAATGCAGTATATTAATATCAGAGTTTTGTACTCCCCAAAAATCAGTTTTGGCTTTTGCATCAGTCACCAAAATCCATAATCAGTCAGACTCTGGTTAAAGCAAAAGGAATGTTATTGGAAGTGTCTTCAAAACATTTGAGATAAAAAATATATAGATTTTATTAATAAATCAAAATATGATTACTGAATTAATATTAGCACATTAATCACCATTCCATTGGTATTTATTGGCACAGTAATTATTGAGATGCACATAATGATGCATACAAATTGCCTATGCACCCTCTGGGGCCGGTATGTGGCTTTCAGCTTCACTGAAAACACAACTGCTGGCCCAACCACGCTAAGAGATATAATTTTGTGGAAAATAATAATGTCAATAAAGACAATAATTATCTTAACTTTTTTTGGTATTATCAAGACTAAAAAATCGTACTTTGCAATGAACAATAAATGTTGATGTTTGCGGGCAAGCTATGGTAAATACCTATAAATTGCCGTTATACCGTCACGGCAGCAGAGGGAGACAAAGACAAACAATGGGCAGTATTATGCCACTTAAATGATTTACCTGCTTCAGAAACAATAAGCTTTATATCTGCACACGTCTGTAGAATTTACAAATTCTTCAGTGTGCTGAAATACTTTTACATTATTTTTGAAAAATGTGTTTCGTAAGTTCTACAAAAACAATGAATCGTTATTGTATCATGTTTTCGGGGGTGGGTATGTAGCTCATTTACTACTTGTGCACGGCACTGCGTGGGGTCTATAATCCACAGAGAGTGTAAACATCATAGCTTTCTATTCTAACGTTATTCAGAACTTACTTTTACCGGGTAGTCCAGTATAAATGAAGAAACTGTCAAACACTTGACGTTTCTGCGTCATTTTTATGCATTGAAAATCAGCACGAGCAACATAACACGCGACCAGTCCACAAAAGTTGCTGTGTGCTCGTGACTGGCGAAACCTAATCCATGAACGACACACACATTTGACTAGCTTATATAAAAAGTAGTTTTAGTTTAAACGAATAAAGAGGTTTATTGCGCAGAAGCCAGATACTCACCGTCGCACACTTTCAGCTGGAAAGTACAGAGGTGAAGGAGAAAGCGAAAGAATGAAAAGAGGGCGCGGACGTCTCCAAACTGCCTCCGTGGACTGCAGCCAAGTGTAAAAACGTGTTTTTCAGCCCTGTCTCATTAGCTGCAGCCTGTTCTGAACCAATCCTTCAAGGCCAAACTCCACAACACGCCAATAAAAACTGCGTTTCGTTTCATAGGAAACAAAAGTGAAACTAGTGAGAGCAGACTGCAGCCGGCCTGCGAAGATGGCCGGCGTACACTCCTATCCTCTGCTCGTTGAAGTCGAAGAAACCAACATACCCAGATTAAAAATCAAGTTAGTGAAATACTTTCAGAGTAAGAAATCTAACGGTGGTGGCGAGTGTGAGGTGGAATATGAAAATGGCAGCAGGACAGCGATGGTGCGCTTCCGGAGAGAGGAGGGTAGGTTTGTCGCAATAAAGTCATGTTTGCTTTATAAGCAGCTACAATATGACTTATTATCAGTGGAGTTATGTGGTGACACGTGTTTGTGCTGTGTCACAGATCAGAGAAATGTTCTGGCCAAAGAGTCGCATCAGATCAGTTTGGAAAAGGGCGTTTTGAAGCTGACGGTCCGCTTACCCACGGAAGAGAAATCATCTCGGGTACGAAAAGTCATTCAAAAGTTTGTCATGAATCAGTTATCAACAGCTGTTCTGTTCTGTGTACCTCGAAGCTATTATTATACTGACGATGTTATTTATGAGACTTGGTTTCACTGTTGGCAGTGCACCGTGAAATGCGCACCTCTAATTTCTGTCAGACCCGTCCTGTTCTCAAAAGGAACTGCGAGAATATTCAATTATTCCTCAGTTTTGTGTGACCCTTGAACCCCTCTACAGACTCCAAATTATCAGTCAGTTCCATTGAACGTAAATCTGACCATGTTTATTTTTTACTGGAAGTCATGTGACTTCATAAAGCCAAAGCTGTGCTGCACACTGCTCCTCTTCCTGCTGTGTGGATATTGTAAAAGTCAAACTCACTGCTCGGAAAGCATTACTGGGTGCGGTTTGCTTGACAAAGCTGATAATGAATTTGTCTGCATGAATTACTTTTCGGACCAGTAAATATTTAGGGTGCTTACATACATACACACACACACATACACACAATTCTAAATAAAGGTGACTAACCTGTATTTTTTGTATTTGCTTTATACAGGAAACTCCATCTGATAAAGATAACAAGAAATGTAAGTACTGAGTGAAGTGAACAGAACTGTGTTTGTAACCACTAGTGTAAAAGATCAGGAAGTCCTTTCATTTGTCCACCCCTATATTTTATCTGCTTTTAGTATACAACACTGTCCACTTTGTTAGGTACACCTTGTTAGATTAATCAGACATTGCTAAACTTTAAAAAAAAATGTTGTCCAGTTTTGGTGAGTCTGTATGAACTGTGGCCTCAGTTTGCTGTTCTTAGCGGACAAGTGTGGAAAACAGTGTTGGTCTTCTGCTGTTGTAGCCCATCTGCTTCAATCTGTGACATATTGTGCTTTTCAGCATCCCTCGGTTGTAACAAGTGGTTAATTAAGTTACTGTTGTCTTCCTGTCAGCTCAAAGCAGTCTGACCTCTGGTGACTGAGATCACCAAGGCATTGTTGCCCCACAGAACTACCGCTCACTGCATATTTTCTCTTCTTTGACCATTCAAAATAAACCGTAGAGGTGGCTGTGTGAGAAAGACCCACAGTTTCTGAAATATTGTGACCAGCCCACCTAACACCAACAACCACAACACATTCAAAGTCACTTAAATAGCCTTTCTTGTCCAATCAGATGCTCACTTTAAACTCCAGCAGATCGTCTTGACATAGCCTTAAAACTATATCACAATATTTTTTTTTTTAAATGAGCAAAAATATGTATGACAGTATAGAAATAAAAAATCTAAACAATACTTCATTGATACTTGCAGTTTGGGAAGCAGCACCATTTATAAGTGTAAGTAAATGAGGGGCATTTCTGATCCTTCTTTTCCAATGAGCTATTTTCATTGATAACACTCTACCTAATTCAGAGTGGGAATCGTTGAATCAAGGTGCTAGCAACAGCATCAACATCGGCATTATCAATGAATTCCAATTCTGTTTTATTTATAGGACCAAGTCACAACAACAGTTACCTGAAGGCACTTCTGTCATATTGCAGCAAGTGATTTCTACAGTGACGTTTGGTGGAGTCATTTGTTAACATTTAGGTCACACAACACCAGCTGAATATTTTGCACAGTACTGTACTTTGTACAGTGCAAGAGGTTTTTTTTTGAAGTATCTCTCTTTTTAAGCTCTAAATCATGACAGCTCTTGCTCTCTGACATGACTGGCCTCATCTCATTGCATGCACCAAGCTCATGGCACGGCTATAGCGGTGATATTGCAACATCGTGATTTTTATATCATGTAAAAAGTTAATCCACTGAAGAAGGAACGTATAACGCAGTCCTCAACTAATATACTAGAAAATCTCTAGGTTACAGCTAGCCCGCTAACTGCTCCAATGTTAGCCATTACTAAAATAAATGATAGTTATACATCTTTGCTTTGGGCCATTACATGCTTTACTGATGGCTAAAGTTAATGACATTTGAAATAATTTAGTATCATAGGTAAAGTAATTTCAGAAGCTAGCATTTCTACTTAGTTATGATTTTACTACTAATGACTTTGGCAAACAACATTCTGTTTTCCAGCTAGTCGTAACTTAACACTTTACAAATCCAGCAGTGCTACTTTGTGACACTGGAAAAGCCGAGTTAACGCAACAGCCCTGGGCTTTTGGTGACCTCATCCACTCTATGCAGGTTGTCAGAGGTAGTTTTCTCAGACATTCACATTTGTTTTGTTTTTTTCAGATGAATAGCAACTCCCCACCACCCACATAATTTGGAATAAATCAGTGTTTGCATTTTGAAATTACAAGTCCAGCATCTCCTATTTGGCTTGGCTTTAATTTGTACTGTTTTAGTTGAGTTATTATTTGAGGTTAAACATTTGCATATAGGTATGCATTTAATATGTGTGAGACCATAGAAAGTACCTCAGGTTTTGTGACCCTTTCTGAGCTGTATTTGCTAGCTAGCTTGTGATTTGTCTGTCTAGCTAGCATTAGTAAGAAGAAAACAAAAAAACAAAACAAAACTATCCTCTATGAATCAGATATTAGATAAGCTGACTAGCTTTATGAGATAAAACTGCCTCTCCCTCTCTCTCAATAAAATATCCAAAGCTTAATGACCGGTGGGAGAGACAAATCTCCTAGGTGTTGCATCAAGAAGACCATACAGTGTAAAATTCTGACAATAAAAATATGAAGACCCATCTGCAGGCATTTTAATTGATTTATTAATTAGTGTGAGGCAATAGTTGTCAGTGAAACACCGAAATAAGTAATTAAAATATAAGTGTTTTTAGTCTTGCACTATCTAAAAAGTATATGTTTGTCACACTTGGCCACATTTGTCTTTAACAGCAGATGTTGCTGCAGACAAACAGCCCACTGCTGATAAAAGCAACCCTACAGCCAAAGTTCAAACAGAAACAGAAGACGGAGACGATGATAAAGCAGATGAAGAGCCATGTTCCACCTCGGCCGTTTTAGAGAATATTCTTGATAATACCAACCAGGAGTTTTTGGAGATGCTGGTGGAAAACATCACAAAGTCTCATAACTTCACTTTGGAATTCTTTCCTGACATCTCCTCTGCTGTGGTGACTTTCCACAGTGGAAAAGGTACCCATTTCAAAATGAAAAGTTTTAATTTATGATATGATAGTATAAAGTTTAATTGTCTGTTGATACTGAAATCTGTCTTGCATAACCAGTTCCAACAATCATTAACATAAAACAACATAAAAATATGCCACAAATGTAATAAAGGAATGTTCCAGGACAATGTGGTCATTTTATTTGCATGAGCCAAACTAGAATGACACGAGTCAAGTTTTCTAGGCCACTATTGCACAGGATAGCAAAGCAACACAGACTACTAGTAGTGTAAAGTTGTGCC